>MU868476.1:33565-52933 GCA_036418205.1 Ostertagia ostertagi | reverse complement strand
GCACTGGAGCATCTAGAGTTAAGCTCGCGAGACTCGTCCAACGCGCCTTTTCTCTATCCCAAGGTGGAATGTTGCTGAAATAGGGGAGGTCTCTGTACGGGGCGTAATCGGTGGTTTCGTTTGCTTTCCTTCTCTTTTATAGACCACCTCCCACCTCTAGTATCATAACTGAACGCTTTTAGACACCTATTTTATCCTGAAGTCTTGCCTTTAAGGCATAAGCTTGACATAGCTAACCAGGGAGGGATGGTAGGTCGAAGTGGCCGTTTGAAATGAGATGTATACCTCCTGATGCGTCTCCAGACGCTGATTCCAAATCTGTCTTCCAAATCTGCTGAACGATGCTGTGAACAAAATTACGAAGGTTTTTTCCCGCAAGTGGTGTGATGGCCTAACGGTTAGAGAGGCGGATTTGCAGAACCGACGTCAGAAGATCGAAATCGCTTACTTACTGTAATTTCCTTTTCTCATAGCATGTCATTAGGGGGTAGATTGTCGTTTTTTGATCTATTTTTCATTGAATATTCTGACTTTGGAATTGCGGCATTCTTGCGTACGCAACACACGAACAAGGCGTTTTCGCCTAAAGAGTGTGACCATCGCCTTCAGAAGTCAAACTACCCTTTGTGACAAATTTTTAGCCAAATCGAAAATTTGACTCCTACATCAAAAAAGCGGAGGCAGCCATGAGTAGCGCAGCGCGTTAGTAGCTGGTGTATTCTACATCACCCGCGAGTGCAACTTTTGTGGACAAGGAGTTCCTGGTCGTGGAATTTCAATGTATAGAGGCAATAGGCCCCCACATAAAAAACCTTCATATTTGCGCCGCGTTTTCAGGACTTCTTCCTGGCATTGACCGCTGCAAAAAGCGTCACAGCACCTTTTCAAGGTGAAGGTAAAAATCTCAATCCCCCTAGGTTGCGCTGGAGAGGGGATGTAAGTGTTTAAAGCGAAATGTTAATGAGAATGTTCCAATGAAAGGAAGATTATCATACCATCCTACTCGTGTTCGCAGTTTTTGGAAAATTTACTAGCTTAACTTGCTGGGTGTGTAGATGAAAAAGGACATTATTAGACTTCACGACTGAATTGCCCCAAACGGTCAAATTCCCTTGAGAGCAGCGGTTCTCGGCAAGATTAGGTTCCCTACGCGTGCTAAAGTGGTTCACAAACGTGATGGCCATAGTTTTGAGAAAGTGTGAAAATAACCACATTGCTCGGGACCCGAACCCTTGACTTTGCAGTCACGAGACCGGCATAGTAACTACTAGGCCATTATCCCACATCCAAGCTAGGCATGCGTATCGTATTCGTGCTGAATTTGGGTCTGCTCCGTATCACAACAAGTTCCGTAACTTTGGTCAGAGAATCGTTCAGCAGATATGGAGCACAGTTTTGGAGTCAGAGTTCGATAGCGTTTCGGATATACTATGTATGCATCATATTTCAAATGGCCACTTCCACCTACCATCCTTCTCTGGTGAGATTATGAATTGGAGATCATCCTTCGACATAGCTTGAAGAATGTGAATAGCCATATACACGCAGCGGTGGAGCGTGGGTCGTTATAGGAACCAAATGAACTCAAAAAATCATTTTAGAGCTGTGATTGATTGAGGTTATCAGTGAATTTCGGCGTGAATTTTTCATTTCGGTTATAGTCCTCGGTTTCACAGCATCCTTGGATGCTACTGCTACTGATTGTCAATGCAAGTCAAATTTAGACTAGCATGTCGGAACAGGACTTCGTTGACTCAAATATCGGCGTAATAATTGATGTTCTCTATGATGTGATGGATGTGTATGAAAATGTGAGTGTATTTCTCTAGAGCTTCGGCGTTGCTGATTACTCTTTTATCATGTTGTTTTCATCATTTTCTGCCGATGCTCAGCTAATTCTATACGGGCATCAATGTTATAAATTGTTTCGTTTTTATAGGATGAAAAGAAAAAGTATGTGATCATAGCTATGCTTGATTCTTCGCTTCAACCTCTGCTGTGCAATATCTTCTCCAAACGCAGAAGGCAGCAACTCACGGAACTTCTACATCGTCTGCAGTGCGACTTGGTGACGTTTGTTCTGCTTTCTTTTCATTTTTTCTTGTTATTGTCTTTATTATCTTTGGCTTTTTTTCTCCCATACCCGAGTATCTTCGAATAAATGAGCATGTTAATCGCAACTGAGATGAAGACCTGCTTTTCCATAATCGCAAACGACACGTTTATCGCCTGAGTGAATTGCTTGGCAATAATAATAAAAGGAATTATTCGTTTGCATAACTTCCGCACACTCCAGACGTCATCATCATTGGAGGTCAGTGTGACTAGAAGAAAGTTTTAAGATGCTATCTCCTTGCTGGGAAAATAATCGCTTCAACTCGTTCTTGTAAACCACGAGGAGGTCGAGCTGTCTGCCAACAAAATAAGGCAGCTAATCAAACAACCGCTAGCAGAACTGGGGAAATCGAAAGTTTTTTTTTCAAGTATTGGTGCTTTGTCATAGTTGTGGTTAACTTACAGCGGCTATATGGATATCCACCAATCACACTTTGCGACTCCGCATGCTGCAGTGGCTGCTGAAACACAGGGGAGGTAGGTAGAGGGGAACTAACTGTTTATAAAACGAGGGGCCGTATGCAACAGGCCCCGAGGCTCGTCGGGGATATATCCCCGAAGATCGTATGCAACAAGCCCCGACGATCGTCGGGGACATATCCCCGAAGTCGTATGCAACAAGCCCCGACGATCGTCGGGGACATATCCCCGAAGGTCGTGTGCAACAATTCCCAAAAATCGTTGGGAATGTATTCCCTTCGGGGCTTGTTGCATACGGCTTCTAGGACATATGCCCCATAACCATTAGGGTTGTTGCATAGGATCGTCGGGGATACACCCCCGGCGCTGTAATAAAACGTAGGGGATGAATCCGATGGCTTCGACACGTACTTGGTACTTGCAAATTACTCAGAGTTCAGTCAGTTGATGAGCTTGGCATGGTGCCAGAGGGAGGGACGGGGGAACTGCGAAGTGGATACTGTCATTGCCACTGTCTGCCCTCTATTCGGCAATACAAATGCGATGTTACGTATTTCTCCCACCCTGCGCCTGCAAGCAATTACAGTACTCCCACGCCTTGTTCTACTGGTCGTTGACATTTGTAACTGATGATCACAGGCGGGGCTCGTGATGAAAGGAAATGGGAAGGCTAATCAATTCATGACTAGCACAGCTCCGAATATTGTACTGAGTTGAGCCATGCATTTCTCCGCTCAGATAGGTGACGGGTATATATATATATATATATATATATATATATATATATATATATATATATATATATATATATATATATATATATATATATATATATATATATATATATATATATATATATATATATATATATATATATATATATATATATATATATATATATATATATATATATATATATATATATATATATATATAGGGTGGCCGAAAAGTATAGGACGCGGCTTTGACCGCTTGCTGGCACTGAGCCGTGGAGTATTTTCAGAGTGTTTCGAAACTCTTCGAAAGCTTTGAAACTATGTGAGAAGCACCATAAGTTGTTTGGTCCAAAGTTCATCTAAACTCTTCGCCATGAAGATTTTTTTTGCATCGACCCATTACGCCAAGCGGACTCTCCACAACTGAACAGTTCGACTGAAAAGCTTGCAACTTCGAGCAGACTTGGTATTCCTTCTTCAACACCTTGAAAGATGTTTCGGTGCTCTCATGGTTCAAGCACACGTCTCTGGGATTGCGGAAAGTGGTGGTTCAAGAACTGTGCACACTCGGAAGAATGGGGCAATCATCCAGAAGAGGATGGCTCACAACGATGAAGCCAGCGTGAGTCACATCGCTTTCGATCTCAGGATCCACCGCCTTTCCTTCCAGAAAATCTTAGGAAGCAATCCTAGTTTGAAGAGTTGCCAACACTTTCTATGTTGATTTTTTGTGGGCAATCCGAAAGATTCAACTGATAAAATGCAAAAAAGTTTCTGCACGAGCTCGAGGTGCGCCGCGTCTCTCCTATGGATCGGGTTGATGAGAAAATTTTCGAAGTAAACTTCTTTGCGACCACCAAAGTCAGAGGCATTTGTTGCTCTAAAGTGAGAGCAAGTCTCCGAGATAACGTCTAGTTCACAACAAACATTCTCGCGAAAGGTGTGTCATAGTTTGTAGAACGGTACCTTCCGAAGTGCAGCTCCTTTTGTGGCCCCATGCCTTCCAGAAATGAGATTTAAAATTAAACTCGAAAGTTTTTGCAAAAGACCTTAACGAGGTACGGTATGTTGTTCTGGATTTACGGGCATTTTGCTCAAGGATTGTTTGCTCTTCAATGAAGCTGGGCTCCCTAATACTCGTTCAAATCGATCAAAGCCATCCTGGGTGCTCACTTCCCGGGCCACCAGAGAAGGAATTGTGATCTTCTCCCTCTCAGGCCTCTCTAAGTGACCCCCCTAAAGGAGATCATGTGTAGAGCATACTCATAAGACTTCTTTATTTCGGTGTGGTGCTCTGAAGTTAGCGCTTCAGAAGGGGTGGGACGAACATCGCCGTTGGCTACCTGCGGCGCACTGCTGATTTTGTCGTTGACGTCAGAAGACCTCTTTCAAAGCAGAGTCGTCAAATTAAATGCATCTCTGCACAAGTAATCGAACATCTTAACTCTATCCTGGTGTGAAGTCGTTTTCCTGATCGATTCTTTTTCTTGGCTTTTACACACAAAAACATGGCGTCCTATAACTTTTCGGCCACCGCCTTCTGAAGAAGACGAAGCTGTCGAAACGTCAGGCTAGTCAATAAAGATCCATCTTAAAAACCTCGTTCGGCATACAGTACAAAACACACTTGCAAGCAAAGAGAATACTGGTCTAAGTTGCGTGAGTATGCTGTCTGTTCTTTTCTATATTTCTTCGTTTTCTTTTCGGTACATCCCATTTACACCGACTATTAGGTCAAACTATATTTTCTATTATAACTATAAGGCGGTTTCGGAGAGGGTCTTTCTTCCAAGACACAGGGTTTTTTTCGGAAGGTGGTAAGGCTGAAAAATTATGTCTGTGACCAATGTTCTCTCTCTATTACTGCAGAGCTGCTGAGTGAGATTCCAAGGTACGGCTGCTTTGGAGACACTCCTCTTTCGAAATTCATGGGTAACCCCGCCCACTTTTGCGCATGTCCTGCCCACTGAGACTTCATTTCCTTCGCTGACCTCTATACTTTTTTCCTGGTGTCCAAGACTTCTTGGAACCGAGTAATAATGTTTCGTGCATAACTCCGCCCACTTTTGTGCAAGCTTAGCCCACCATTAGCATGTAACCCCTTTCCCTCCGGCAACCCTTATCCACATTTCTCCCGGTCGTCTAGCCGTTTTGGAACCGAGTTATGAGAGTGGTGGCAAACTCCGCCCACTTCGGGGAGTGCCGCGCCCAGCGTTCACATAACGCCACTACCCTCCCCGCACTGTCCCATTTATACTTTTTAGATTTCTAGCTATCATCTCGGGAACCGAAATTTGAGTACTTGTAGAACGTTACGAGTTCATGTATTTTTCCTGAAACCCGCCACCTTTGCCCGGTCATCACTTAGCCCAGAGACCTGACGTCAATAGCATTTAACCCCTGTCCCTCCGACAACCCTTATCCACTTTTTTCCCGGGCGCTGGGGCTTCTAGGAACCGAGTTATGAGAGTGGTGGCAAACTCCGCCCACTTCGGGGTGTGCCACGCCCAGCGTCACATTCAACCTCTACTCCTCCTCTCACTCCTATACACATTTTCTCAGGTCTCTAAGTCGTCTCGGAGCAGAATTATGAGGTCCTGTAGGGGACGAAATCGAGCTACGTATCTTTGTGGCAAACCCCGCCCACTTTGGTGCATGGGTCGCCCACTGATATCAGTTGACTATCATCTCTTCCCCAACCTTTTTCTACTTTTTTCCCATCTCCGGAACTTATTGGAACCGAGTTATGAAGTACCGTGGCAAACCCCGCCCACTTTGGTGCATGCTCCGCCCGCCAACAAGCGGTTGACCCCTTTCCCTCTGCCAACCCTTATACGCTTTTTTCCCGGACTCCGGGACTCCTAGGAACCGAGTTATAAGCCTAATTGCAAACTCCGCCCACTTTGATGTAAGCCACGCCCATCCCTGACATTTAGCTTCCCCTCCCCTCCTGACCTCTATCCGCTGTTTTCCGGTCTCTAAGTCATCTCGGAGCCGATTTATGAGCTCTTGTAGAAAACGCTGTCCGCTTCACGACACGCTCCGCCCATTGTGGGCGGGCCTCCGTTCACATCATGCGTGGTGGAAATACCTTAGGCATTGCTCCCCTGCACTAATTTCGTTTCTGGTCTGTAGGCTTCCTCTTAACCGAGTTATGAATATTTTCACTGAGCACCGCTTTTTTAGAGAACGCCCCGCCCACCGAGGGTGGGTCTCCTCATTTCAATCTGGCTTACCAACCCACACCTATACCCACTTTTGTCCCCGGTCTCGAGGCTGTTTTGTGACTGAATTTGAAATCATGGTCCTCAGTACCACTCATTTCGACGCACGCCACGCCCACTGTGGGCGGGGCTCCGCTTAGGTAATGTATGTTTTTTACTTCTCGAGATATGGTACACCCATCCCAAACTTGACCTGGACCCAGTAGGTTGTTGTCCGCTTAATACGGAATTTCGTGACAGACAGACAGACAGACATAGCGCATTATATATAGTAGCGATATGGATATAAACATAATAACTTTGTTTTATTGTTTCTGTAAGAGGTGTCGTATAGGATGTAATTCGATTTAATCGGAAATGATCCGCTTACAGGAACGGTTGCATAACTACTGTGAATTGATTTTTTTTAAACGAGCGCCTTGTACTCAAGTGGGACATGCCGCACACTGAGCCTTGGAGAAGGGGATGATTTTTAAGGGTAAGGAAATTGCTTATACTTCGCTTCAGTCCCAAAACCTAGTTATAGGGGATCAGCAGGAGTGGGGGGGAGCTGAGCATGTTGGCCTGAACGAGCCTTTATCCGCCACTTTACCGCTTCGCATTAAAATGATAATAGGGCATTCTTTCACGCAACGCTCTGAGAAAAATGCCTTCCTATTCGTCTAATTTTTTGGGAAACGTTCTCCAAGATTTTTTAATCGACTTTGCATGAATGGGCTGTCCCAGTAGTTATTCCGCGCCACTTTGATGTAAGCCACGCCCATCCCTGACATTTAGCTTCCCCTCCCCTCCTGACCTCTATCCGTTGTTTTCCGGTCTCTAAGTCATCTCGGAGCCGATTTATGAGCTCTTGTAGAAAATGCTGTCCGCTTCACGACACGCTCCGCCCATTGTGGGCGGGCCTCCGTTCACATCATGCGTGGTGGAAATACCTTAGGCATTGCTCCCCTGCACTAATTTCGTTTCTGGTCTGTAGGCTTCCTCTTAACCGAGTTATGAATATTTTCACTGAGCACCCATTTTCTAGAGAACGCCCCGCCCACCGAGGGTGGGTCTCCTCAGTTCAATCTGGCTTACCAACGCACACCTATACCCACTTTTGTCCCCGGTCTCGAGGCTGTTTTGTGACTGAATTTGAAATCATGGTCCTCAGTACCACTCATTTCGACGCACGCCACGCCCACTGTGGGCACCCATCCCATTCTTGACCTGGACCCAGTAGGTTGTTGTCCGCTTAATACGGAATTTCGTGACAGACAGACAGACAGACAGACTTAGCGCCATTATAATATATAGTAGGGATATGTTGAACCGTTCCTGGAAACCACTTTAGCACCTCATGTCATTTACTTCCTAACACATATACATAGTGCAAAGTGTAGCGTATTTGTAATGTTTCGCACTAGAACAATCATTGATGCCATGTTATTCAGTGCAGTGAGAGACTCGAGGGCTTGGTATCTGAAGGAAAAGAATAAATTCGTGAGGTAGTTGACATTATAAACGCTTAGCATTTGCCTCTCTCAACCGACCTTGTTTTCGAGTGTTCTGAGCCAGAATCCGGTGTTGTTAGTTGATTTAATTAGCACTTGTAGATGCTTGCCTATATGTGTAGAAATCTGACACCAGGGTATTTTTCTGAGGATAACCAGTGCGAGAGCGCATACGTGGATGATAGGCCATGTAATTTGTTTATTGTTTCTGTAAGAGGTGTCCATAGGATGTAACTCGATTTAATCGGAAATGATCCGCTTACAGGAACGGTTGCATAACTACTGTGAATTGATTTTTTTACGGCGCTTTTGTACTCAAGTGGGACATGCCGCCCACTGAGCCTTGGAGAAGGGGATAAACTTCAAGGGTAAGGAAATTGCTTATACTTCGCTTCAGTCCCAAAACCTAGTTATAGGGGATCAGCAGGAGTGGGGGGGGGAGCTGAGCATGTTGGCCTGGACGCCTTTATCCGCCAACCTTGTGTGAGATTTTACCGCTTCTGCATTGGAAGATAATAGCAGTTCTTCACGCACGCTGTGAGCAAAACCTTTCCTATTGCGCTATTTTTGGGAAAACTGTTCTCCATGATTTTAATCGACTTTGCATGAAATGTTGTCCAGTATTTGCATCCTACTTTTGCTGAACTTCCTACTTTTGCTGAATAGGAGCATTTCTTGAGCTGATGCGCTCTGCCACAAATATTCACGACAGACATCAAGTCATCTAGTCTTATTATTTCCTCTCATCACGAGTTCTACCGGTAGTCGTTCAATCGAAAAGAGGGCGCCAACTGTAGCGGAAATAGGCGTGAAAGTAATCGCTCGCTGTAATCGCTTGCTTTACGCAGTCGCAGCTGGGAGAAGTGTTATACGTAACATTATCGCTGCCTCGTCCTACGGTTGCTGTAGGTACGGGTACCACTTCGACCGGCGGCATTTGCGCGATATACAAAACATAACGTCATTCGTGTGCCATTGTATAGCCGAATTGAAGGTGGATAGTGGCACCCTCAATTCGGCTATACAAATGCACAGTATCCACTTCGCAGTACCCACCGCCCCTGCACTTGGCACCATGTCAGGCTCATCCTTATTGAGCACTTACGAGGGAAGGCATTTAGCTCCCTGTGGAACTTTGAGTCAAGACCTAGACATCGATAGAGCCTGGGACACTGGTTAGAACTGCGGAACCCAAAATTGCAAAACGATTCTGCCAAGGAAGTTACGAGCAGTCGAAGTTGGCTGCAAATGAGTGCTTTTGGATGAGGCTCGCTAGTGTTAGAGGAAAACTGTGTTGCCGTGGTGTAATGGTAAGGCTCTCGCTCATCATCAGGTCATGGGTTCGGTTATCACTGCGGTCCACGGTTTTGCAAATCATGTTTCGTACCCAGTATAGACTTCTACTCCATTAGGTTGGTCCATAAGTCTTGCAACAAACTGGCTAAATTTTGAATTTAATATTTTTGTTATCTTTTTGTTCCATTCATCCAGCATGCTACACACCATCAATATCTACAACCTATTGCCAACGCACTAGAAGCTGTTCCATGCATCTATTGTATTAGGTTGTCTCATAAGTAGTGTCGCTTTTTTTCAACCAAAAAATTTTCATCTAAATCCCCATGCTTTTACATCGAGTCATATACCATTCGAAAGAGAATTGTCTGCTCTACAAGATGCTGTGTTCTCTTCCACCTCTGTTCCAGGGTTTTCAAATTTTAGGCCTGCGAAATGGGAGGTCCAGCCGACAAAAATTGACCAAACCGACAACTATCTCTAACTTTATCTTCCCTTGGGAGAAATCAATCAATGATGTACCCTCTACTTATGCATGACCTCTTCTAAACATTACACTATTAGGTTTCCCAACAAGTCGCGTCGTTCCATTTCCAGACCTGGTTTTTCAACCAGAACTCGACGGTCGAGCACCATTACCTGAGATCTAGGTCGAAATTTTTTTATAGCCGAGACATTGAAAAACTAGTAGAATTTAAAGAACAAGTCATGACTAAGTTAGGAATGTACGCCTGGTTGATTTTCTCATCTTCTCAGGGATAATTTTTTTCAAAGAAATGCGGTCACTTTCGTGGATAAAGCACCTTATTCCTAAACACCTAAAATTCGAACTAATTCCCAACAAACATAAAAACAAAACAAATGAGCGAATAGAGCAGAAGAAGTGCTCACAAAAGGAACACCACTTGATATGAAACAATGGCGTTTACGAGGAACAATTTTAATTTGAAAATTGCTATGGCTTATCGGTCAGCCAATTCGAAAAGAAACACGGCAAAGCTTTTTCGGCAACCTAAGTGGAATGTTTAGAAGAGGTCATGAGTAAGTAGAGGGTACATCATTGATTGATTTCTCCCAAGGGAAGATAAAGTTAGAGCTAGTTGTCGGTTTGGTCAATTTTTGTCGGCTGGACCTCCCATTTCGCAGGCCTAAAATTTGAAAACCCTGAAACAGAGGTGGGAGAACATATATCTTGTAGAGCAGACAATTCTCTTCCGAATGGTATATGACTAGAAGAAAACTTTTTGTTCGAAACAAAGCGACACTACTTATGAGACAACCTAATAGAATTCTGCAGAATGCTAATTTAAGAAAGATCAGATGTCGATTTTGACATCACGATGGTTAGGATGAGATTTCTTCTCTAGGACGTGGTCTGGAGAGGGAGCAGGTGGGCATCCTTTGGCTCGAGGTCAGGGCTATAAGGTGGATACGGAAGAACTCTCCGTCCGAGAGTCCAAAATTTTCCTGGATTTTCTTAGCAAGAGGTGGTTCAACGGTGTCATAAAAAAGCAAACTTTGCCTTGCTTTTCTTTCGTATTGAAAGCGTTGCATTCGAGCTGTGGACGGTTGACTTCGCGTTGACTGCGACATCTACACGAAGGGTTTCCAGAGCTCAACTCCTCTCGTATTCCACCAAAAATCCGAGAAGGCCCTACTTGGACGAGGTTGAACTTGAGCAGTAAGAACTCCCGAAGCGTTTGAGCTGGACTGTCGCCGTTTGGTTAGCACACTGTACCTCCTCCTCATCTTCGGCAAATGTGATGGATGGTCAATCGAAGAATCCATAGTAAGTCGACTTGAACATGACGATGTCAGATCGTGTTTGGAGCTGATTCGGGCTCAAGGCATGTGGGATCCAAACTCTATATTTTCGGATCTTCACAAGTCTTTGGAGATGCCACAGTGCTGTCTCCTTGTCGCATCGGAATTGCTCTAGCAAATGATCGATACTCTATCCAGATCCCTTTTCAACAGCGTCAGATAGAGCATCGTGATTGTCAGTCACGGGGTGGTTGGAGTGTGGATCATCTTCAAATAAAAAAGTCAACGCTGAGCAGAGTGAAGCGCCTTGCACCGTGAATTGAGAGAGCGTGCCCTCGCCCATCTTCTGGCTAATCCTTGGTGTAGCATGACTTGCGGAACATTCCAAGCAGTACTCGTAAAAATTGGGCACGAAGAGCTTTCGCGAAATCGGTGTAATATCCATAACAAGTAGCGAGACAACGAGCTGGATGGTTGGCTGAAATTGCAAAGGTGGATGCTACGTAAACAAACGTTGCGGATTTTTCGGAGTTCTCACAAAAATTTTCTAGCATCAAATGTAATTTGTTGCAAGACTTATAGACCAACCTAATAGTTTTGAACAGAGCGAGTTGGCACTTGTCAGAGAACGTGGAGACCGAGTGGCAGATATGTGATATCGCTGAGTTCCTGATGAATATTTTCATTGATAATGCTGTATTCTCCCGCGAAGGTAGTTTGGATACTTTTCGCTGAATTCGGAGCAAGAAGACAACAGTCCTGCAACTGCGAAGAGAGGAAGATTGCTGCAAGGTTCGCTTTTATACTTCGTGAGCATCCTCGCTGGATCGATGTTGAAAGGGTGAAAGCCTGGAATCGGATGTTCCCAACGAATCGGAGTGGGATTATTGCGATAACGAGGATGAAGACAGCTCGGGTAAGGCAAGGCAGACAAGCCATGGAGTGGTAGACGTATGTAGCTCTGTTCTTCTAACTGAACGCTGGGTGTAGAAGAAAGTACGCACGAAGTTACTTCATCTCAATCACACAACAAACGTCAATGGTATTAGCATAGCTGTGATTAGGTGCTTATTCAAATAAATGTCAAAAACTAGAATAGAAGTCTCTACTGGGTACGAAACATGATTTGCAAAAACCTGGAGCGCAGCGGGAACCGAACCTGGCATGATGATGAGCGAGAGCCTTACCACTACACCACGGCAACACAGTTTCTCTGACACTAGCGAGCCTCATCCAAAAGCACTCATTTGCAGCCAACTTCGACTGCTCGTAACTTCCTTGGCAGAATCGTTTTGCAATTTTGGGTTCCGCAGTTCTAACCAGTGTCCCAGGCTCTATCGATATGTCTAGGTCTCGATTCAAAGTTCCCTGGGGAATTCAACGTCTTCCCTGATTAGTAAATTGCAATGTACGTGTCGAAGCCGTCGGGGATGAATTCCTTAGTCGAGAGTAGGAGGATTCATCCCCTACGTTTTAGTACAGCGTCGGGATATATCCCCGACGAACTTATGCATCAAGCCCCGAAGGTGGTCGAGGATGTCCGCGACGACCATCGGGGCTTGTTGCTATACGACAAGCCGGTGAATATGTCCCCGACGATTCTCGGGGCTTGTTGCATACGACTTCGGGGATATATCCCCGACGAGCCTCGGAGTTTGTTGCATACGGCCCTAAGTCGAAAACAGTGATGGGGGTACCACCACGGCTATGGGCCGTAAGCTAATCTTTCGGGCGAAAGGATATTCCTTTGGTAATGGGATCTTCCTGTGATTAGTAATCACATTTGCCAGACGGAGGAGGATCTTCGATAGATGAACAAAATTACTCGGGGAGTGTGAAATAGGTGAGGGTGGGTACAAAAAGAGTGTGTGTACTTAGTTTAAAACTTAGTACGGGAGCGTAATAGGGACTACTGTAGCGTACAGTGGGTCATTTCGTACCTCCTCAGACATTAGCCTACGGGATGATCCCATTCAGTTGCTCGCGTTGCAAACTGATCTTTCTCGACCGCTGCAAAACAAGCAAAGGAAATGATGGTTGCGTATTGAACTAACTCTGTGTCATAAACAAGGGTGGAAAGTCATGTTCTATAGAGTAGTGTCCCTCTAGGTGAGAAATAAGGTATGTTTTTGGTGTCGCGGTCTCCCAATACAGAACGAATTTTGCTGTGCACAGGTCATTAGATATGCTCCTGCCGGCTTGAACCGGGCTCTTCTCATACCAGTTTCAACAAAAGAGACTGCATAGAAGCAACAACAATATCAAATTCGCAACGATCCTGGGAAGCGTTATACGATGAAAAAAAAACAAGTGGTGCAGTTATCAAGGAGACAACCAGTCAAAGAGAGAATGGAGGGCTCAAAAGTCGGGCTAGAGGGCATATAGAGATGGGCGACAGAGAATCGAACGAAAACCAAAAACCCGCTCATCGAATCCCCCACGAGCTATTAGGCTGTATGCTATGCTTTCGGGGAAGGGGATGCGTCCCCTAAGTCGTATGCTATCCGTCCCCGAAGCTCATTCGGGGAGAGGCCACGCCCACCGAGCTTCGGGGACGCGTCCCCCTACCATTATCGTTGGGGGAAGCATCCCCGAAGGCTAGAGTAGTCGCCGCGGCGCGCACTATTTCTTGCTGGAGCACATTATTCTTTCATGGGAAACACATATTATCTTTGAGAGTTGCGCTTCTTGAAGCGTGAAGGGGGTTATGCTGCAAGATCATCGGCGACGTCGTTGGTGTCTGCGCAAGATGCAATGGATCATATGTCCGTGGCTGTGATTGCAGCTGCTAATACTGGTTCAGCGCTATGGATAAAGGGAAAATTCTGTAAAAATCAAGAACCATGTTTCATTCTATACAAACTCGAATCCGCTATAAAAGAAGTCCACAAATCTTGTGCAATATACAAAGCCATACGCACCTGTTCACTACGTATCGTGTTTACAATAGAAAATGCATTTCGATTTTTTTGCTAATTGTATGTGGAGTGCTGTGCTGTTCGAATATCTACTGCCAAGTAGCATACGATATGATATTGCCCACTGTATTTGAATCATGTATGATCGTGTATTACACTTATACAGCTCTCCTAGTCCTTGCGTTTCGTCGGCGTTTTGGAAACAGCTAACTCATAGCGCGCGGTAAGGAATTGGTCCATAAAGTTGAATCAGATCGGTGAAAAGCAGTCTTTTTCCATTCTCAAAAGATTGAATAAAGCATCAAAAGGGAGAAACAGGAAATCACCTTTACATAAAGTATGACTAATCATATTTGTGAGGTAAACATAGGAATAGGTGGGATTGAAGGGGCGCCGTGGCGCGGTGCGGCTGAAGTATTCGGAACCATGACAATTCTCATATTCGTGCTCACTATTTCCTTGCTTCCACAGGTAACCTGTTTACTCAATCTTGGGCTCTCCCTCTTTAAAAAATACTGCTACTGCTGCTGTAATAATTGTTGTGCTCGATGCCCCTCCAACTAAACTTGTATTCATAGAAAAAGCGTCCTCATCAACTAATAAAACTAAGATTAGCTTACAGGATCACTTGTCGAACGTAATCGCAGCGTGGCTTTGAGATCATTCGAATTTCGCGCCCCATAAGCTCTGCGTCTTTTCTCCCCGAAAACTTCGGGAGCATAGCATACGCCCTGCTTCGGAGACGTCTGGACGTCTGCTTCGGGGATTTTCCCCGAAGCAGAGATCTTCCCCTTCTCCGAAGGCATAGCATACGGCCCATTATATGGCCGATGACGTGGAGTGCCACTTCATCGGCCATATAATAATATCACGTCGATAGGAGTGACGGAATGGACGTATGATAACAGGTAACCGTGATAGGTCATCTGTCGACAAGAAACAGCACTTTAACACCCACTTAAGAAGAAGCACATTCGTTGTAGAGCACTTACTTGTACTTCAAAGAATTTCCGTACTCATCCACAATGATCGCAGTGAATTGATTCCTTGACTATGGTAAACTTCCCAAATGCGCCACCAGTCTACATACATAGGTTTTCTTCACAATGTTGACAGAGTTTCTAATGATTCTTTTCGCATTCTGTCCTGCAGAAGTAATCATGCTGTTTCTGATTTCGATGTTAATTTACCTTTATTTTGCTTGTTTTCAAGCCGTCGAAAAAGGTATTCAGCGCAAGCAACTAATTCGGATCACTGTACCCTACAGTAATCCCCAAGTCAATTAGTACAACAATTAGACTTCTGCCTACTTCACACCTCTACCTCGCTCCTCGGCAGGCTTGTTTGTGTCGAGTGCTCGATAGAGGCCCGTCTCGTAGAAGACAGTGTTGAACAAGTCGCAACGCGCACTGTAGTTATTTCGCATCAAGTTAGGGTGTGCCCCTGTAAAAATGCACATCACAGCTGCGACTCGTCCACTGACTATAACTTCTTGCCGCGTGACGGGACTCCTTTCGGGTTCCCTTCTGCATTTCACTCACCCTGATTTCCGATACATAAGCCCGCGCTGGTACCACATAAATACATCTACGCTGGTGCAGTGCACTTGCGCACATCCAGAGAACCGGCTATAGGGGCTTTTCGAATGCTGATTACGAAAACGGCATTCAGGTGACGTGGTGACGAACAAGGGTTCAAATCCAGTTGGTAATCGCTTCAGTTCAGCGATTGTTGTAAGATCTGATTGTCAGGCTCTTCCCATCAGATTTTCGGAATCTCAAAAGCGGTGGAGTATCTGTACTCCTGCATCGCGACACCGAACATAGCTATTTCTGTGGAATGCTGAATTATGCAGTGTACGCGATTATGGTAGGGTCGATATTAATGATGGTGAACAGTATGTCGGTATGCCTGTAATTGCAATGACCGCTGACGGCTTCCTTCACAGCGTTTTCGAAGGTGCTTACCTGTATGTGCGAAGCTTGCTCTCTGTTAAGTAACCACGAGTGTACTATGTGGGTGTCTGGCAGAGTGGTATCACAATCGCAACTCACCTCGTTAATACTGCAAGTCCAAATAGTTTCTATTGAGTTGGAATCATAATATCGTAGCGCTTGCATTCGTTAAAAATATCAAAGCAAAACATAAGCCAAGCAAAGTGCACAACTAATCATTGATGTTCTCTACGTCATTACTTTGGATTTCATTTTGCAGGAAATCACGGGGTTTGAAATAAAAAAGTACTGAGCCTGTTTTCGGAGTCCTTTCTCAATTTTTGCGACGTCAATATGATTTAAAAATGAGTCATGAGCAGGGTGAAAATCGTGTCGAGTACGTGGTCGCAGAGGTACGACCCCCCCCCCCGAAATCGAGATCCTGGCACGACCCCCTCTAACAGAGCAAATTAATTCAATAATAAAATAAATCCTGCAAAACAAATCAAAAAAAAATCCTGCAAAATAATGTTATGGACGCCTCATCTTGTCATCTATGCACTGTCTTTCATCGCTGCACACTTTTGTGTATTTACTGAAATATCGACTCGAGGAAAGAGGCATTAACTTTGTGTGACCTCAAAGTCAGGTTCGTTCAGAAATGCACAGAAATCCTGAAGACACGGGGTTGCGATTCAATCTTGATTCTTGCTTGAGTATATCAAAACAGCCGAGTGTATCAAAGGCCGATTCAACGGCAGCTGCGGCGCGATTGTCACTGGGTCAGATTTGCCGAAATTTCAAAAAAAAACGTCCGAATCTACACCCTCGATGAAAAGGTTGCATTCCTCCATTTCATAACCTTTGAAGCAGTTTGAGGTAGGGTTAGATAGAGCTGGATTTCGCGTTTCCAAGAAGTATTGAAATTGCTCTGAAAGCCTTCCATGCAGAAAGATAGGGTCTCTCAAATTTCGTCGAGTAAACGTCGAGGACGCTGAAATTTTCACGCGAGTTTTTGCCACTTCAAGAGCAATATCTCTCTAATTCGTAAGATCCTGAAAAAGGGAAGATAGTTTTGGAAAGCGGAAGGTTTGCGCTTTCTGATGGTCTTCTTAGCTTTCTTCTACATTTCCTAGTTGAGAAGATATCTGCGTCGAGTATGTATCGAGGACGGATCCGGCCACCTGAAAATCCGCTCCCTCCTTCACCATTGCAAGTGTGATTCGTTGGCAACACTCGGAATGTGTCTAGAACAATATCTTTCAACGCAAGCAATAAGAATAGGGGCAATCGTCATCATCCGATTTGGTATTGGTATAAGCCATGCATCCGACCTCCACTCACAGTTGCAGAATCGATTGAAAGGTGTTATATGATGGGGACCTTTGAACGAAACTGTATTGTAGTAACATAGTGTGTTGTGCTATTCCTGTAACCTAAAAAACAACTTCATTTGCCCAGCGCTTTTTCTTCACGGTTGTCGTTTTTGCGACAGGGTCCCTAACAACAGTGTCATTCTCAGCGAGGTATTAAGGGAGAAGGAGCGAGCGATAGGCAGAGGAGGTGCCTTTGCAGCGCGTGCGCACATGTGGCAGTCTTCTTTGCGGGGATGCACTTTCATTCTTTGTACTGCCTTCAAATACGCCCTTCTCATGAAGGTGGAGGAATGGAGCGACTGAACCTGCAAAGAAAATTTAATATCATGTTTTTTTTCAGATATTTTCATTTTCTGCTGCGCTATACCCTCTTACCTATCTGCACCACGATACCACTGCTGTTACTGACCCCCAAGAGTACGACCCCCCATGGACCAGCCCAACAGGTACGACCCCCCTGTCGAGGATTTCCTCGACCGATATTCACCCTGGTCGTGAGTCGCCCGGGCCAACCAAGCCTTCCATCCCTCCGGGGTCGGTTAATTGGTACCAGACTTGTCTGGGAGGATAAAAACACTGACTTGTACATCGGCTGGCCCCCGCAAGTCATTGTATAGGTTCAAACGCCACTACGAAGTAGAATGCGTGCCGCATCCCAAAAAGGGATTGATCAACGGCAAATGCTTTATCCTTTATCCTTTATTTTATCCTGGACCTAATTTTCCATCTTATGCGCACCATATCTGAGCGCACTTACAATATTGAAAAAAAAATAAAAATGACAAACAAGATTGTAAGGAGAAGTACTTTTAAGTGGCATACATAAGCGGTTCCCAGGGTAATACTTGAATTCACTGAATTTGTACGCTCGAAGAAAACCTACGATTATGTTCTAAGCGAGTAGTATTAACAGAGGTCGATTTCTCCTATCACGATCTATCTTTTCTTTGTTATTGCTGCTTGTCACCCCACGAACATTACGAGGATCGACAGACAGACGTATCGATCGACAAGTCATAGTCGTAGTGAGAGGAAGACACACCGGCCACCATATAAGCTGATAAACCCCGTTACTGATTCATAAAGTAGAAGGTATTACAGGGTGGTGCACAAATATGGTGACACGATTAATTTCAAAAAACGCGATTACTCTACAGAATTCAGAGTTCCCATCACCATCAGATTTCTCATTGTCTTTTAAATACTTCCGTGCTTTTGTTGTCTCATTATCTTCATTCTGTGAAGGCTCTTCCTTATATAAATGGACAAATGGTTTGAACAATTGTTTCATTTCTTCTACTGCACTGCTGCCGAAATCTGGTGCATTTGAAGAGACCAGGTCGTTATCGATCGTCCCCGGTCTTTGAGAGGTACATGGCATACATAATATTTTTTTCGTTCGCCCAGATACTGAAGCCAAATGGGTGGCTGGGAATTTAACAAAAAGTTTATCCAGCACTATTTAGTGAGGATCATGAAAATGGCTGCAGATTTGAGTGTCAGGATAACAGAGGCGATGAGTAGTGCGTAACAAACCTGGGAAACAGGGTGTTCCATAATTATTGCAACAAATTTCGGTCGTCATTTTCGTAGATGGTCTTGTCAGACAGCACGGCTCCTCGTTAGCTTTCCGATTATAGGTGTGTCCGAACTCTAATAGAACTGCTATCCCTGACAGTGACAGTGAAGGACATCCTCAAACAAAAATTGCTCGGCTTTTGGATCTCCGTTGATCCACTATCTGCAGTGTATGGAAGAGAGGAGCAGTAGATAGCCGTGCCTGCTGCCCCGTCTCGTAGCTTCAGCCTCTCCAAATCTTATGAAAACTGTGGAGAAACAAGTCGAACACAATCGTACGGTGGCAAGAGAAAGGTGGCCTGAGAGGTGGAAGATCCTAGCAAGACTATGTGGAAAATTGAAAAAAAATTACATGTGCACATGAGATACTCAAAGAAACACGGCTTAACCGAAGCACAGAAGAAACAGAAGAGCAAAGTGTGAAGCGCTTCGAAGAGAGCCACAGAGGACGATCACGTGGGGATCATGTTTCTGACGCGAAAGTTCCGACCGTGGAAAAAGCTACACTTGTAAAACTTCGCGATTACCTGTAGG
>MU868476.1:13116-26689 GCA_036418205.1 Ostertagia ostertagi | reverse complement strand
GGCACTGTCGTGTAGCAAGTAAAGAACAGATTTGGAAGATTTTGGATGAGAGATTCCGAAAACGGATCAGGTAGTATATATCTCATCTCTGCTTCGTCGCGGCATCCTTCTCTTGCAAGACAGCAACAAATCTCTGGGAAGGCTCGTACAAAGCTAATCACTCTTGACCGTTGAACGATCTCCTAGTCTCCATCACAAGCAGTGCACAGCTATGAACAACTTTCGAAAGATGTCTTGACACGCTGATGACAGGCGCTTCAGCTTTTGAGACAGGAGCAGTTTTGCGAGCGCGGCCGCCTTGCCTCGTATCCGTATATTTTTAGTAAAAACTATGCGAAACACGAATAACACAAAACTATTAGGTTGTCGGAAAAGTCTTTGCGCATTTGGCAATTCTTTTTCAAAATTGTTTTTCTTCTTTAGTGCAGCCAACAATTGTTGAATACATACACCACCATAATCGTCGAAACATTGCTCTTCAGCAGGCAACTTCAGGTTGCCGGCCGTTCAGAAATCCCGAGTCTTTGGGGCGAAAAGCTCGAAGAGGTTGACTCCGATCGGACTGCCCCTATTTCAGTACCTTCGACGGCAACAGAGCGTATGGTAGCCTGTCTCTACCAGGTTTGCTGAACACACTAAGTGGGTCAGATCATTCCATAACGAGCTTGGAGACTTTCCTGAACCTTCTTCGTAATTCGTGGGCGAGCGTTGCCGACATAAAGTAAAGTTTCTCAGATTTTCCGGGCACCATGCCGGGAAACCAATCCACTTGCTAACATTATTGTTCACCAATAGCAGTGGACTTCGTTGGCAGCAGCTCTCCGTGAGCGAAACATTTGCAGCCTCATGAGCTTTCAATGTTGCCTCCCAGGTTACTGTTCTCGAATCGGCGTTGCAATCCTTTGTTCTACGCATCCGAGCCAGTCGTGCTTTCGCGTGCGGTTTATCTGAGGATCCCACTTCTTGACACCACCAACAAAGTTGGCGGATCAAGCGAGAGACAGGCGGCAAATCAAAATGTCCATGCAAAATTTTATCGTCTCAATAGCCTGTGGTCAGTCAGATCACAAAATATCCTTTCGCCATAATTTCACTTATTGAGGACGGCCATTGTGCTCTGTAGCACTGAAAGAGCTCCGCCAATTACCGTGCATTGCACTAAGCACTCCCTCCAATCGAATTCAGAATACACTCGTCAATGAGGGTGGCAGGCCGACCAGATTTGTGGTTTTTTTCTCAAGTATCTGGAACTTCGGCAACCAAATAATTGGCATGTCGTGAAAGATAGTATGGATGTGGACATATAAAAGCAGGGGCAGTCGAACATACCTTCAGTGAAAGCGATTTTCAAGCTTCAAACGCTGCGAAATGCTACGACAGAAATGCTGTGGAGAGAGCATTAACCACCGCTCACATGCGTTTAACAGTGAATGTTTCAAAACGATTCCAAAAGATTTTGCGGGATGAAGAGTAAAATGCGTAAAGAATTTTCCGACAACCTAATATTATAGCAATATTGAATGCGAAGAAGTTCGGGAGCATAGAGGTCAAATTCCGATCAAAAAATAGTGTAATGGTCAGGAGAAAGCAAATTTTATTACTTTTTCTTGTGATAGACGTCAAAAGTATTTTCGACGTGGTTATGTTAGGAACAACATCTATTTTTTCTATCCCTAAGGATCTGTATTTCATCTACTCCTAGGCAGATTTCACGATGAGAGGATAGCTCATCGGAAGCTAAGGGTAGAGGTGGTCACTGGAGCAGGAATGAAGAAAAAACCATGGGAAACGGTCCGGAGCCCAAAAAGTGGGTTCCCTTCCTCACGTTGATTTCCGCGGCTATCCAGTCACTCGCCGATAGAGGCCTTGGGAGTGATTGGATAGTCGGTGGGCGTCCCGGCCGACCGCATCGCATGGAAAGGAAGGCCATGCTAGATCGCGGGAGGGGGGGGGGAGAAAAGGTCACCGGCGGCGCGGACGCGTTCGCGTGTTGGTGACGTCAAAATGACGTCGCAGCTGCGACAGATTCGAAGGAAGGGCGAGCAGTGGCCAGCGCCGCTGCCACTTTGCTCGAATAAGCTGGGCTTCTGGCACTATACCAACTTGTTCAATCAGTTGTGCCGTGAGAGAAATTATTCTGTTAAGTTCAGGTACCTTGAAATTTTCTCGAAAATGTAGAGGAATCGGGGCTTTCATGTGGAAATTCTTAGGAGTACTTTTTCAGTAATTTGAGCTGAGTGTTTTGTTCGATTCCAACTTACTTCTACTTATCACACAGTGAAGTAAGAGCACGATAGATGCTCGGAGTACTTAATATTGAAGTAATGGTGGAAAAGCTGGCCCTTGCTCGCTGTCTTGCCGCCGTTGTGACGTCACCAACACGCGAACGCGTCCGCGCCGCCGGTGACCTTTTCCATGGAGCCAGATCGCTGGGGGCACATCTTTTGGTGCGAATTGCGTGTTGGTCCGCACTTCTAGGGGTCCGTCTGCCTCTTCTTCAGATGAGTTTCCGTTCTTCAACCTTCATTCTTATCGTGGAATTCTTTAGTCACATGGTCATAAGAATACGAAGATAAACGATGAATAAACCTGAGCTACTACAATAATTTCGTACTGTTTGGAGAACCTTTGCCAAACTGAAGCATATCTGGCATATCTAGCCATGCGGCAGCCATGTCGCTGATAGTTATGTAATGGTCTCATCCATGGAATATGTATGAACAATTTGGGAATAAGTCGCGCGCGCGAAAAAGTTGTGACGGTGAATTGCGTTACCGCGTCTCAATGTCGCCAATGTGCTAGGCAGACCTGGCTTGGTGCGTCCGATTACGGTAGCATAATGCTGTAAGCGACACACTCTTTGAGTTACTGCTTTTGTTTGTTGTAAAAGTTCCTGAGTTATTCCATGAAGGAGGGGGGCATCAAGTGCTGTGATTTGTGCCGCCCACAATAGCACAGTTTTTGTTGGGGAGGAACTCAGGTTGTGTAAACAGGAGGTTGTGCAAATAGGTTTGATCGAGCAGTAAACGAATTAGGCTGTATGAAAGCATTCCATGTCGAATGTCTGGATTCTCTGCGCCACGATCCCTCTCCCCCTCCATTGTAAGTACACTTGACCATCTCCACCATATCACCTGCAGGTTTAGTACGCCTCCGAAGGTTCCTCACAGTTTCTTCGGTTTTTTCTATGGGCAGCCATGTTCTACTTCCACTTCCGTCTTTACCATCACGATTCGGCGGTTACGCGGTCACAAGTCCTCAACACGTTGACGACATCGCGTGTTTTGGCATTTTGCACCGCGTGGGACAGGAGCGATTTTGCGAGCGCGCCGTCCTCACCTTACTTCCGCTTATTTTTTGTTAAAAATGCACAACAACTTGAATCTCATAGGACTATTTCGGCAAGGATGAAAGCGTGGAAGGTTACCTATATAAATAGCAGTAGATTTTTGTTTAGAAGAACGCATAATGACCACGAAGAAGCAAAAAACATCACTTTCGCTGAATGAAAGTTAAAAGCATTTATACCTAAGTTCTTCCATCAAATACAAATATTTGAAACTCACAGAGTTTTGTATTAACTGCTTCTACAATCTTTCATATGAATGTTACGACAGTGAAAGGAATACTAGGAAAGAATTGAAATGAAAGTTTTGTGCGTTCAGAAAATCTTTGCTAAATCAAGGATATTTGACCACTCTGGCATGTGGTTTATAGTTATGCTAATGTATTATCTATAGAATGAATACAAAAAACTCGAGAAGAAGGAGCGCAAGCATGATAAAAGTGAATGGTATCGTTCTGACGCGCCAGACTGTCTAATGCGGTGCCAAGTTTCTGATGGTCATGCGCGTCGGCCTATCATCAACGTGTTGAGCGAACTGCACTTGAAAATTGTCATGGGTCTGATAGTGCTTCATAAGTAACTAAGATGATTTCCTGAATGATTCGGAGATTAACACAGACATTGGTACCATACACGTACACCATTAATCCTTCAAGAGAAAGAGTCTATTCATGGTTTGCTCTAGCAGAGCGCTGTCCACACATATCTTCCGCGATTCCTCTTAACCTACAGTTCTTCGCGCATCTTTTAATGATTTCGACGATTACACGTAGTCGTAACTGAGAAAAAATCTCCCAGTTGTTGTGGCATCGATTCGCAGTGAGTCAGCAGTTTGGTGACGCTCTCGGCACTCGTCCTTCGTGTTCGCTCTTGCGTTTCACTGCTCGTCGACACCCTCCTCTCTCTCACCTCTTGCGAGCGATTGCGAAAGATTGTGCAATGGGGGCGGGGTATCACGGGGTCACTGAGCCTCGTTCACTTCTCTCACTTTTCTGTGTTGTCGTCGTTCAGATTTTCACCTCCATTTCTCTACGGCGAAACTTACCTTTTGTCCTCACCCAACTAAACTATCCAGCCTTCTCTCTGAGGTTTTGATGAGCGCCAGATTTCAGTTGTATACATTATTGTCAGATCTATCGGCTTAAAATGGGCGATGATTATAAGTGTCTAGCATCTCATCTTGTCAAAGGCGGAGTATCCTGTCACAAATTTACTTGTTTCAAGTTTCAGGTTTTCGGGACCAAGTAGTGGTCCCAAGTGACACAGTACTCGGAGGAAAAGCAACCAGTGAAGTACTAAACTTACTTTCTTTTAGTGAGTTTTCATGTTTTCTTTCAACTACCTGAGTAGCTGAATCTGATCCTCCCCGTTTTTTTTTTACTTCCACTCTTCGACATTATTAGAGTATCAAGAGTAACAATTGGCAATTTCTTTCGTTGAAATTTGTTGTAGCGTTGTCGCAGTCCCTGATCACAGCTAGCAGTTCATTTGTGGCGCGGCACTAAATGGCTGTTATATTGGGATTAAATTTCACATTTATGATATGGTCGCGACTAATGCTCTAAACCATCTATTTTATAAAGCGCTAACTTTGTGTGTCGGTTTGTATGTATGTATGTGTGTGTCCGTCCGCAAAATGAAGTGGTAGGGAAACTCGTGAAGTAAACAGACCGTTAACAAAATCGAGTAACTATGACTTTAGCAATCAATGTTTTGCAGTGCTATCAATGTGATAACACCCCAACGGCTATATAAACACCTACTGAGCATGGTCTCATTCATTCCACATGATGCTGCAATAGCAGCTGGAGAGCAGTAGAGGGAATAGGATAAGATGGAGAAGGGCGAGGGGAGCTAACCGCCAAAAGACCTGAGGTCCAATTAATATCATTCTAAGGTCATGTCACGATTACGGTAATGCCTTCTACTATATAAGACACTTTTTTGTGCATGCGTGCCACCTCCACGAGGTGTCCATGTCACCAGTGGATGGGAGCACATTGGAAGGAGTAAAGCTTACGCAGGTAAGGAGGTCCCGGTGGTTGCCGGGGGACCAATCTGGTATTCAATATTTTAGCAGAGGATGCTCTCAATGGTCCTGCCGCGATGGCTAGAGTACAGACGATTAGAGAACGGGTGAATGCCCTGGGACTAATGAAGAAAAACTCATAAAGAAAAGGTAAGCAGAGGAGAGGGACCCGCCAGAGAGCGCAGAGGCGGTTTAAAGGGCTGAGTTCAAGTAGTCCGTCGACCTACAACCACTGTGATCTTCCACATTCAAACTTCTGCCACACTGTACATAGTTGGCTCATCCACCTTGTAGTCCCTCCCCTTACAAGGCTTAGTCCTAAGGCTCTCACCTCCTTCCTTGAGATTTGGAGCCGAGCCTGGCGCTGTTCTCTGGTAGTCTGTGCTCTACTACTCCGCGGCAGGACCACCCCTCCGAGCCACATTGCGCCAATTTGCCCCTTGTAAGAGCACAGCACGGTTTACGGACTAGTTAAACTTTTTTCTGTGTCCTACCATAGAAGAAAGCCGAATGGCGCAGAGTAGAGATATTAAAGAACGGCGCTTGGTTCGGCTCCAAATCCCAAGGAATGTGAGAGCGCTAGGACTAAGCCTTGTAGGAGGGAGGGACTCCGAGGTGGGTGAGCCAACTACAGTGTGGCAAAAGTTTGAATGTGTGAGATCACAATGGTCATGAGCCGCTGATAAGGTGAGAGAGCGCAGACGAGAGATGGAACTGAGGCAGCTCAAAGGACCGAGTTCAAGGAGTGTGTCAACCCTTACAAGGAGTATTCCTCCGGTTGCCTTGGCCATAATATTGAGATGTACACCCATATATGCGTGCTGAAGGTTGATCTCAAATCTGATAAACGATATTGTGTATGTCAATACGAAAGCATTCTTCCCTGTGCAGGCAACCAAACGTGAAGCGGATATGGGGATCATCTCTGCAGATTTTGGTAGTCTTGATAACTTTCTGTGGTATGACCAAAAAAGCGTTCGATCCTACTTCATTGTACTTCATTGATGAGATCTTTAGGGTGCGTGTGGAATGACTGTGTGCAACTCACAGCATTTTCGGGCAGTGTCTGCGATTGTTATACACCTGTAGCGAATGCGCGAAAAAAGTACATCAAAGGAGTACAATGTTCAAACTCGGGGATTATCTCTTGCAACAAATTCTAGCCAAATTTGACACAACTCCGGAGAAGCGAGGCCGTCGTTGGTATCATTCCGCAGCCCGTAGCTCTAGGCTAACTTATCGGCTCACCCACTTTCTTTACGATTTGGAGCGCGGCCGAGTAGTGCGGCACCAGCTTACCTACCAGGAAGGTCTTTCAGGGCGTGACGAGCTTTTTGAAAACGGTCTTTTGCATGATATAGGGGCACATGCGGGGACCACAGAACCATGGTTAATTTTTCCTGAACGGCCCTCTGAATACCAGAAAAGGGGGTCCCTAGTTCGATTCCTCGTGGTGACAAATTTTTGCATTTCGAGTTGACGTTCCAAAATTCGCGCAAAATGGAGTTAGCATGAATAATTAGTACCATATTCATGATTAGGACCGTCAGTAACCCTTACAAAAAGACTTTGACTTAAAAACTGGTGTAAAGGTGTGACACCAAGCAGCCCCACTGTGGTGTCACACCTTTTTCACCAGTTTTTTAATCAAAGTCTATTTGTAAGGGTTACTGACGGTCCTAATCATGAATATGGTACTAATTATTCATGCTAACTCCATTTTGCGCGAATTTTGGAACGTCAACTCGAAATGCAAAAATTTGTCACCACGAGGAATCGAACTAGGGACCCCTTTTCTGGTATTCAGAGGGCCGTTCAGGAAAAATTAACCATGGTTCTGTGGTTCCCGCATGTGCCCCTATATCATGCAAAAGACCGTTTTCAAAAAGCTTGTCACGCCCTGAAAGACCTTCCTGGAAGTTTTCGACGTTACATTACTTGTTAGTTCATCCGGTCGTAACAGCACGTAATGTAACGTTTTATACTCAGGCGGACTGATGCCGCACTACTCGGCCGCGCTCCAAATTGTGAAGAAAGCGGGGAGCCCAACATATCGACAAACCTTTGCCTGAAAATAATTCCATGTGAGTTCTGTAATGATGCCATCATGTAGGCCGTGCAATATTTCGGCGCTATTCAACTATGGGTGCGTGACTATTCAATCGTGGCGATAGCTAGGTCGCCGCGCCAGCCGCCGCAGCCCGCGATGCGACGTCGGCCGTGGCTAGAATTCAGGGTTCTAGCATTGGGGAATGTAGGATTAGATGAAGTTCCCAGTCGAAACACGGTATATGATCACCTGTTCCCTTAAAATCTTATCAACCCGTCTTGGAACGTAATATTTTCCCGATTTAGCCAGATTATCGCTCTCTGATAACAATTCAGGCAGTTGATTAATAAAGAAGTCTCATTATGTTCAAAAGGACAACCTTTACATGGCACAAGCTCTGTACAGTGAGGCTTAAATAACTGCGGAGATCTTAAGGTGACTCTTGTTGGCTCACTGATGTCTGGAACTTTGGTCTTATCAGTTCTCTAACCCCACCAGCAACTTATGGACAAGGACCGTTAAGCCAAGGCCCATACAAAAATCGCCGCACCATTTGCCGCGCGCGACGCTGCCCGCCGCGTGAGCGGCGTGACCTCATTAGCCGACGATTGAATTGACCGTCTCCCATTCAACTATTAATCCCAAAAAAACTCAAAATTTTATTTCTTCGAAACTTTTCCGTGATTACGAAAGTGAATTCAATTCTAGTGGTGGCGCCATCTGGCGCCAGTTGGCGTCACCTTGTCACGACACTGTTTTCACCAAATTCGGTGTAAACTTCTGTATAGGGGTTATTTGGTGTCCTGATTACGAATATGACATTGCATATTCGGCATTAGCGCTGTTCAACGCTTATTCCCGCTCTCATTCATCCCAAATCAGCGCCACTAAGCAGATGGTTCGATGGCGGCCACACTTTGGCGGTTCGGGTGATCCCCAAGTTGGATTGGTATCTCGGCTTGTCTATAATTGCCTGTAGAGGTAGTTTCGTCTCGAACACAAATATGCTTTCTTTGGCGCGAAGGCCACTGGAGTGTGCGTTACAGGCACTGCCAGGAAATATCAGCTGATAGTGGGCAGACTTCATCGTAAGGATCGAAGGATTGTTATAGGCTAACGCTGAAAGAGTAACACATTAGGGTCATTTTGGAAATGTTGAGCACAAAAGCAAAGGGTGAACTGCAGAAGAACCGGTTCCACGTGCCCTTTTCCTAGAGTCCGCGCTGCCTTTGCTGCGCTGTTCGACCCATATAACTCCGTTCAGGAAAACGTTCAGATTGGGAAGGAAGATTTGAAATTAGCGTGTCAATATGCACTTACCTTACCCATTTCGTCGTGAATGGCCATGGCGACCTTGAGGGCTTCCCTTGTAGGGGGAAGGAGGGCCACGCGTCGGCCCGACACTGTTCGTCTGCACCTTAAGGCCGATGTCATAGTTTGCGAATACAGCGATTCGCTAGCGAATCGCTGGATCCGAGCGTTGCACCAGCGAATCGAAGCTGTGTACCAGCGGATCGAA
This sequence comes from Ostertagia ostertagi, assembly GCA_036418205.1. NCBI lineage: Eukaryota > Metazoa > Nematoda > Chromadorea > Rhabditida > Trichostrongylidae > Ostertagia > Ostertagia ostertagi. The sequence continues at coordinate 17,745 of MU868476.1, read as the reverse complement.
CGATGTACCAGCGGCTCAACACTGTTGAAAGTGGCGGGACCTTTAATCCGTTGATCAATCCCTTTTGGGATGCGGCACGCATTCTACTTCCATTTGTACATTCGTAGTGGCGTTTGAATGCGATGTGGCCTATACAATGACTTTGAGGTGGACTTCCTTTGAACGTTGGGTCCCGTCACGTTCAGACGATGCTGAGTCGCTGATATATCGTTAGATCCGCTGATATATCGCTCGATTGATGCAACGCTCGTATCCAGCTATTCGCTGGCGAATCGCTGGATTCGCAAACTATGACATCGGCATAAGGGTTGGAGATAAGGGTCGCTTTTGTTTCGCTGCACCTCTGCGGTTTCTAAATACTGTGGCACCGACTAAGCCTTCGACGCAATTGAACAGAGCGCCGCGCCTCCGCGTGATCTTTCTCCCCCAAGTAAGTTGGTACTATGATTTTTGGTATTTATGAGGTGCCGACGAACTACTTGAACTCTTCTGTAAGCCGCCTCATATCGTTCCTTCAGCGCTGATGACCTCAGTGCTCTAACATGTTCTTGTGGCAGGACTAATATAACAAGTTCAACCTGGGCTGGGGTGCACTTGCACACACTTTGTCAAGGATAGGATAGAAGGAGAGCTTTTTGGATAAAAGGACAGCGTTTTCAAAAACAGCTGTTCGTTCGCGTTCGTATTCGTGTAGAGGGGATAAAAAAATAGACCGGAATCCTCGCGGATCGCGCAACGGATCACGGACTCTGACACCAGCCTAAGCTCAATTTCTGCAGTAAGAGCGGAAGCGGAATGGTTAAGCACCCAGGGATTTCCCCTTTTTGTGGATGGTGGATTCACTGTTACATAGCTCACCCTATTGCACACCTCCCCCATGCCCCCACCTTAGGCCGATGTCAGACTCTGCAGATCCAGCGACCCGCTAGCGAATCGCTGCATCGTAAAGTCTGACATCGGCCTTATGGTTAGTGATAGGAGCACCGAAGAGCACGAGAGGAGATTTGGATTTCACGGAGTATAAGTAGGTATAATGGCCAGTGATGGTGTTGGGAGTGTTGCGAATCATAACGAGACTCCCTAAGGAGGATAGGGGTGTGTTATTTCTGAAATCTGCTCAACGCACGGTTAACTCTAGTTACAGTTTGCTTAACTTATGGAAATATGTGGCGGCAAAAGACATCGCTTTCCAGGCGCTCAATCTTGTTGTACGTTCCAGTATTCAACCTCCGACCTACCAGTCCCTCTCTTTTGTCGGTGTCGCCCTCGTCTGGAAGGATTGGAGCACTGGTTCCCAAACCTGCCCCTTGAATTCTCGCATAGGCTTTTGATTCTCAAACGCCGCAGTACCCAAAATGTCCCCAAATTCAACGTGTGACTACTATATGAATAATCTTGCCACACTAGATGTTGTATCGGAGTACACCTAGTACTAGAAAATGGTGGCCGAATGAAGTGTAGTCACTTGTCGCATGAACTTATTGCCAGATGTTACTGTTACGTAAATAAACCTTAACACGTTGACGACATCGCGCGTTTTGGCATTTTTGCGTGGGACCACGGCGATTTTGCAGGCGCCGCCGCCTCACATCAAATCCGTGAATTTTGAGCTTTAAATACCCAAAACTCGGATGCAACAAAATGTTTAGAATGATATTCGATGTGTCAAACTTATCAGAAGGGACAACTGTAAAAAATCGATCGAATTGACGTTTTCTGGCGATGAAAGGCAAGTTTCAGTTGCTTTTGCTGTAGTGAACCTCAAAATTATTTTTGACGCGGTTGCTCCACTAAAAACATATGTCTTGCTATATGTGTGGGTCTGTACTTACTTCTACTGCTCTTTTTTATGACCAAGATTATCAGAATATAAAGGAAACTAGGAATGAACACAATTGGGAAATTCGTAGGGCTTAGAAAACCTTCGCTAAAAAGGAGCATATTCAACCATTCAATGAACCTCGCCGTGTCTAGTCATATTATGGTGTAGTCTATAGAATAGATGCAAAAAATTAGAAAAGAAGTAGCGCATGCGCGAAAAAAATAAATATTTTGTGTGTGCAGCGCATGCGCTGCACACGGTCCCACACGGTGCTCAAGGTGTGATGCGCATGCGCTGCACAATGTCGTCAACGTGTTAAAGGAATCTTGCGCGGAAAAATCATGATTCTATTTCAGCCATAAATCACTGGCTTGAGACTCATTATCCACGATAATAGTGAAAAGAACTGAAGTATTGCTTTCGTTTTGATTAGAAATTCGAAAACTCGAAAAGGCTGCTACGCGTTCGAATTGCCCACGGACGTCTTTCACGAATGCTGGCGACGGGGATGCTCAAACTTGGTTCTTGGAGTGCATTCACTAGAAGCTCTTTCTGGCCTTCTGCTTCGTTGCATTCACATCTTACACTTCTACTCCATCCTATTCCATCGATCGATTTGTCTCCACTCTCCGAAATCGCGCGCTTTAACCCGATTCTCTCATTGCGTCGCCTGGTACGTAGCCGGCCAAACGCCGTCTTCTTTCCATGCCTCGCCTGGCTCTGCCTCCTGGTCCTTCGATGGTCCATAACGTGTAGTTTTTGTACGTTTGTTTCTCTTCAGAAACCGAATCTTCATGCGTGAAACTTTGTGTGCTATTTCCAGTGATCACAACTGACATATTCATGTTAGGAAAGAGTGCAAGAATTTTCCGCGCAAGATTCCTTTAACATGCAGCTCTAGAGCTGTGAAAGCTGAGCCCTCAATATTTCAGTGGCTTGTGTGGTGTGGAAGTGGCTGGCTGTCCGATTTCAAACGATGGAACTGTTTTCAGGTGTTTGGTTCGCTTGGTAACAAGCGCACGTGTTGTCCCTCGATCAGGCCGAGCAATCCTTCTTCTTTTCCCCGTCACAATGTTCAACATGGTCTCTAGACAGCACAACTGCTCCTCGGACGACTTATCGTCACGATGCGGTTCTCAACGCCTTTTCATCAGAACTGCAGACGCCTTCACCAGCTTATCATCATCGTGCGTCTCCAGTAGATCCGCGAGAGGCGCTGCAGTCGACACCCGACTGGGAAAGGCACGTACTATTTACACGATTAATATGCCATTGTTAATTTCTTAGAGTGCGCATTTTTAGCTATACCTATCTCGGCGATTCGTTGGAGGACCAGTCAAATATCGATTCAATCGTGAATTCGACGAATATGGTGGCAAACAGTTATTGTTCCAAGCACAGGTCGAAGACTGTCGGTAAGTTGGACCAGTAGACGTAATTTTCTTTATGGCTAGTGAGCAGTAGTGAAACATTCCTTTGCATTTCACTTTATGTTATTACTGAACAAAATATGACCACAGAGTTCGAAGATTGGTTTGGCAGACCTGATTAACAATTACTGCGCCAGCGCCCGCGTCTTGCTCTGTGATGACAAGCGTGTGAATTTATGAACGCTTTTTGGGCCTGAGAAAGTCGTTATGCGAGTAACATTACAGAAATGTGAGAAATGGTTTCCCCGCGTTTCTCCATAAGATTTTTTTCAGATGTGGCCCTGTTGAGGTGTACTCCGGATGCTCATCTCCAGTTTGACGTCAATTGGTCTCATCACGATTTCGAAAGCTCACAGACTCCTCCATACTCACACGATATTTATGCTGTTCGCTCACCAAGCGACGACTATCCAGTTGATCTTAATGATATAGACGCAGCACTTGACTGTGATATCAGTACCCTGGACGCATATCTCCACAGCATACCCTGCAGCAACACAAATACTACCGAGTTTACAGTTCCAGAACCGTCATTCAAGAGTGTAGCTTACTGTTCTTCCCACGAGCGATTCTCATCATCCGACGCTGATCCAGTCGAGGAGTTTTTTCCGGATCTTTCCAAAACATTCGCAGTTCCCTGCACCAATTCGTCTTCCCGGCGTCGTAGCCATTCCAGTGGTTAGTTTTGAAATTATAAATTGATAATGAAACTGAGGCATTGTGACGAAATCATTGAAGGCAAGGTGGTAGATGTGGCCCCTTGCCTATGCTTACAAGGGAAGGATGGTAGTTTTACATTAGATGAGTACCACCTCATGCGCTTTCGGACGCTGATTCCAAATTTGTCTTCTGTATCTGCTAAATGCCACTGCAAACAAGTTTGCGAAGGTTTTTGCATCACGTGTGGTGCGATGGCGTAGTGGTTAAAGGGGGGGGGGGATTTACAGGATTAATGTCGGGACTGCATCCGCTCGCACTTTTTCCTCTCCTTTTTCTCGTAAAACTATAACAATTGGTAGATTCTCGTTAACCTACTGCCACTGCTCATCTGCAGTTCGACTTTAAATGAGCTCCCCTTTGAACTGTCAGACTTTGGCATTGTGGCATACGGCGTGCGCAGGAATTAGGCGTCTCACGCGATGCGAATGTGGCGTATGTGATTCGTGTTTAGGAGATCAAAATGTATCTCCAGACAAGCTCTTAGGCAAATCAGGATTTGGACCCTCACATCTGCAAAGTGAGGTAATCATAGGTGTACTACAAATCGTGAGCTGATGTGTTTATCCCAGTTGATATCCCATCTAGAGAGGTGAAGTTCATGAACACGAATTTTTGGCACATTTTTAGCTGACTCCTTTAAACGCTACCATTTCTCTC
>MU868476.1:0-13016 GCA_036418205.1 Ostertagia ostertagi | reverse complement strand
GATTGACCGTCTAAAAGGGTTGCACACCGTTTTCAGCCTTCCCCTATTGCCGGATTGGGCACTATTCAACTATTACGACCCCAAAATCTCAAAATTTTATTTTTCGTCGAAACTTCGCCTATAGGGGTAATTCGATGCCCTGATTACGAAAATGACATTCATTTTTGGCGCTGGCGCCATTGGCGCCAATTTGGCGCCAAGGGTGTTTTCACCAAATTCGCTGTAAACTTGCACATAGGGGTTATTTAGGGTCCTGATTACGGATATGTCATTCGTTTTTAGCATTTCCACCGTTCAACGCACATTTTCCATTCTCCTGGGTCCTCTCACTTGTACATAATACCTAGGACTGAGCCTAGAAGGAGGGAGGACTCCGGGGTGGGTGAACCAGTCAACATGTGGCAAACGTTAAAGCGTATAAGATCACAGGATAAGTGTTATTCACTTCGGAGCACTCTCCTCCTCAAAGGCTTAGTCCCGATCGCGAGGTGATCAGTGAGAGGGCGCAGACGAGCGGAAAACAGGCGCGCACAGGCGCTGGAGGGAAAAATGAATGTTATATTCGTGATCAGGACCCCAAATAACCCCTATGTGCAAGTTTACAGCGAATTTGGTGAAAACACCCTTGGCGCCAAATTGGCGCCAATGGCGCCAGCGCCAAAAATGAATGTCATTTTCGTGATCAGGGCACCGAATTACCCCTATAGGCGAAGTTTCGACGAAAAATAAAATTTTGAGTTTTTGGGGTCGTAATAGTTGAATAGTGCCGGTTTCTCAAATTTCGTCGAGTAAACGTCGAGGACGCTGAAATTTTCATGCGAGTTTTTGCCACTTCAAGAGCAATATCTCTCTAATTCGTAAGATCCTGAAAAAGGGAAGATAGTTTTGGAAAGCGGAAGGTTTGCGCTTTCTGATGGTCTTCTTAGCTTTCTTCTACATTTCCTAGTTGAGAAGATATCTGCGTCGAGTATGTATCGAGGACGGATCCGGCCACCTGAAAATCCGCTCCCTCCTTCACCATTGCAAGTGTAATTGTTGGCAACGCTTGAAATGGGTCTAGAAAACATCCTCCCAACATAAGCAATAGGAAAAGGGGCAATCGTCATCATCGAATTTTGTCTGGTATAGGCCATGCATCCGACCTCACTCGAAGTTGCAGAATCGATTCGAAGGTGTCATATGATCATGACCAGTTGACAGAAGCTGCATTGTAGTAAACGCATTTCGTAACTCCTACAACCTAAAGAACAACTTCATTTGCCCAGGGCTTTTCCTTCACGGTTGTCGTTTTTGCGACAGGGTCCCTAACAACAGTGTCATTCTCAGCGAGGTATTAAGGGAGAAGGAGCGAGCGATAGGCAGAGGAGATGCCTGGGTGGCGGAACTTAGAATATAACAGTATACGGTAAGCCAATTAAGGAGTTACTGTAATGTGTCTCGCCCTCCTCTGACCTCCCTGTGCGGTGACCTCATTAAGTTGCTTGCGCTGGGAGAGGGAACTTAGTCAGGATTGACCTTTCACACCTCCTCGCCGTGGTTATCTCGCACCACCCTGTAACCTGCCTCTGGGTAGACCTTGCTTAATTAGGTGTGCTGAGTGCTGACCTCGCTCCAACATATCGCTCTCATGCGCAGTATTGATTATCAAGTCTATCTTTATTATATTCACGGAAACAAACCAAAGTTTAATTTATACAAATTTTTAGCATAGTTAACAAAAAATTCAGATTATACAGATGTATTAGTGACATTTCTCGACATCCTACTGCAAAGTCGTTCTACTTCTTGAGATGCCCGTTTTGGCAACACACTTTCATAAATTAATTTGCCTGTCGGGAAGTTGGGCGAAACTTTTAATTTCGTAAGTTGAAACTTCAGTTGGGGGGGGGGGCACTCCATTGCTAACTTATCCGTAGTACTAGAGAGCATTCATTTGTGCTATCCAACGCTATGATAAGGTAATAAGTAAACGAATTAATTTAAGCGTACTTTTGATAAGGATTGTGGATGCCCTCCGTTCCACACATCCTGCCCACATGCTATCCACTTTACTATCCAGGTCATCCACCCTGGAGCTCCTCTACCCCTAGACCTAAGCAGAGGTGTTCATTATCCGTGTTCATTATCCTTGTTCCAGGACCGTTTCCATGTACCATGGCAGGCGGAATTGTGAGGACATCTTGGGGACTTCTTCCACATTACAGCGATACTATCAGAAGTATAAATGAGCCGATTACGTGCCATGAGTGCTCTCATCCTTATCTTGAGCATTGGAGAAACAATGGAGTGCCCCCCCCCCAACTGAACTGGAGTTTCACCTTTCGTAGCTGTTCTGCGTGGAAAACGGCTTGCACTGCGAGTGCTGTTAGCTAAAAATTAGTTATTTTTGAGCTCCCATTTTTATCCATTTTTTCTGATATTTTGTTTCCTCCAACCGCTACTGTATAAATGAATTTATTACCAATATAATATAATATTATCTATAATGAGTCTGTCGGAGTTGGGTCAGCACTCAGCTCAGCTAATTAAGCGAGGTCCACCCAGAGGCAGGTTACAGGGTGGTGCGAGATAACCACGGCGAGGTGTGAAAGGTCAATCCTGACTAAAGGTGCCCTTGCGCTGACCTCTTCCTGACTTTTCGCCCAAACAGAATATTGATATGCAACAAAGTTATCGAAACGACATGTATTATTAACCTGCACCATCACCACGAGGCTGCTTCGTGTTTTGAAGGCTGTCGGGAAACTACAACTCCCCACGTTTCCCCTTCAAAACTGCCATGGAGGAGAATGCTGGGGTGGGGAGGGTGCTCATATATGCAGAAACAGCTTACCACGAAATCGTCAAAATCATCTGAAACAACCAACTCTTACTCAAACGCGAACCTCCTTGACTTCCTTCGATATCTATCGAAACTGATTTTAAAGGAATCTTGCGCGGAAAAATCATGATTCTATTTCAGCCATAAATCACTGGCTTGAGACTCATTATCCACGATAATAGTGAAAAGAACTGAAGTATTGCTTTCGTTTTGATTAGAAATTCGAAAACTCGAAAAGGCTGCTACGCGTTCGAATTGCCCACGGACGTCTTTCACGAATGCTGGCGACGGGGATGCTCAAACTTGGTTCTTGGAGTGCATTCACTAGAAGCTCTTTCTGGCCTTCTGCTTCGTTGCATTCACATCTTACACTTCTACTCCATCCTATTCCATCGATCGATTTGTCTCCACTCTCCGAAATCGCGCGCTTTAACCCGATTCTCTCATTGCGTCGCCTGGTACGTAGCCGGCCAAACGCCGTCTTCTTTCCATGCCTCGCCTGGCTCTGCCTCCTGGTCCTTCGATGGTCCATAACGTGTAGTTTTTGTACGTTTGTTTCTCTTCAGAAACCGAATCTTCATGCGTGAAACTTTGTGTGCTATTTCCAGTGATCACAACTGACATATTCATGTTAGGAAAGAGTGCAAGAATTTTCCGCGCAAGATTCCTTTAACTTCTGTAAACCCTGAATACGACCGCCATTCCCGAAAAAATACGAACCGTGGCTCGGCTAAACTCACGGTTGACTCTGACTCCACCCACTATCCGACCGATAGAGATGATGATGGCAATATTTACTGGTTAAGTATCTTTGGGTATGAAGTTAAGGTAAGGTTCGTCTGGGGAAGGAGCGAAACGAACCGCATCAATTATTTGTTTACCAGTTTAGCTCCGCACGCAACCGCGCGCATCAAATGGTGGGCTTTAGTGAAACTGGACAACTTGCAGAATATTAGGTCACGTGGCTGAGAAACTAACAGTAAGATGTTTGGAAGATGTGTCACATGAATTTCAAAGGTTGTCCAATTTTGCTGAAGATTGTCGCGTAATGCGCGCAGTAGCATGCGGAATGAAAATGGTACTTATCATGACTTCGTAAACATTTAGCATTGATATCGAGCGATTTAGCGGTTTATAGAATTCCACAATTGAAGAATCGGTGTGTAAGTGAAATATAACCAATCAATCAGCATCAACCGAGCTATGATGGAAATTGGAAATATGATTTTATTCGCTATTAGTCCAAGTCCAGATAGTGGAGCAGCTCAACTTTCCTTTGCTTCTTTAGATGAAAGGGTAGGAATGGAACATATTCACGTGCTAGGAACCTGGTTTAGTTCAACTGAGTGCACGCTCAATTGTCGCTACTTTTATCAGTACAGTTGCCGCTCATACCACTTTCTGTCACCTACATTCAACCCTCGCCACCTTGATCGCTTGCCAGTGATAATTGCAACGAAGTTGGAGAGACCTGCATTCAGACGCTCTTATCATTCCTTGTCATTTGTTATCAGTTCATACTGTTCGCAATCGGTGTCCCGGTCCCAACCTGCAACGTGTAGGAGCTAATATTTACTGTCACCACGAAGGCTGCAACGAAATTAGCAGTACTCAAAATCCTAACTTCCTTATCAACCGTTATCGCTTGTTATCACTTTTGATCACCCACTATCCGTGTTCCCGTCCCATCCCCTATACCACATGTGAGAGCCAAGGTTCCAATGTCACCGCAAGGGCCGCAACGAAACTGGTGGTATCCACACTTTGACGCCCCTTATCAGTTCTTATCAGTTGCTACCACATTCTTTCACTCAACTTCTTGGTCCCCGCCTCACCCCACATATCATACATGAGTGCAAACTCTCCACCGTCAACGCGAACGGCGTAACGAAATTGGTGACATCAACATTTCGACGTCCGTTATCAGCTCCTATCAGTAGTTATCACTTCCCGCCACCCATCATCAGTGTTCACGCCCGGCCCCCTATATATCCTAGAAGTTTGAGCGCTCTGGGTCCAAAGGGAGTGAAGTTATGAATTTCCGGTCAGACACACACACACACAACCGCTTAGCCGATTATATATAGTAGGATTATGGTTTTTTCTTAATGAAAAAAACTTCCACTCCAGGTGGGATTCGAACCCGCGCCTCTCGCTTACTAGGCAAATGCACCACAACTACGGTACCGGGGCACCGCTTTGCCACAACTTAGCTTTTCATAGTGTACTTTCCATAGCTTGCCGGCACTCACACGTAAACGTGTTGAGCCAATATCGGCAATGAGGTTGAAAGGTTTAGCGATTAATTTTGACTTGCTTTGCTCTTGAATTTTTAGGCGAACTGCGGCCAAAACAGCGATTAACAGAGAACTGAAGCTCTTATTAGTTTCTGTTGAGTAAATTTGGTAAACTTTAAAAAGAAAACTTAAAAAACTCAATATTTCCTGGACACCCTGATATTTTGTGCTGCCGCTTAATCTAGTAGATACATTGTGGATTTATGGAATGGAAGGAGCGGGAAACATCGCACAAACTTCAATAAGAAATTTAGAATACAAATAACTTCCAATATGTTCAAATTTCTGCTTCCAAGGGTAAAGCTTCAGCGGAGCAAATTATTTAGCATACGTTATTATGATGTATTGGTAAACAATATTCTGTTTGGGCGAAAAGTCAAGAAGAGGTCAGCGCAAGCAACTTAAAGCAACAATCCAGGAACGAATTCGCGGGTAAGGACCACCTATAATGACGTTGCAGGTGAGAAGAAGAATCCTTCTATTTTATAAAGCGCTAACTTTGTGTGTCGGTTTGTGTATCTGTATGTGTGTGTGTGTGTATGTATGTATGTGTGTCCGTCCGCAAAATGAAGTGAGTGAGAAGGAAGCTCATGGGATAAACAAACCGCTAACAAATCGGGTAGCTTACAGGATTTGAGATATCAATGTTTTGTAGCAGGATAGTTGTGATAACACTCTTAGGGCTATATAAACACCTGCTTAGCACACTTCCGTTCATTCCACATGGTGCTGCAGTGGCAGCTGGAGGGCAGTGGAGAGAGGAAGGGAGGATGAGGAAGGGAAGCGAAAAATCTACCGTCATATCATGATTGTGTCCCTTCTACTGTATGAAACACCATTGTGTTGCATACGCGTCACTTCCAGGAGGTGTTGGTGTCACAGGAGGAAGGGACCATAGCGGAGGATAGAAAGCTTGCGCAGGAAAGGAAGGTCCCGGCGGTTGACGGGGGACTAATCTGGTAGAAAAAAAGTAGAAAAAAAACGTCGGGCAGGGGCTTAGACAGGGACTCCCCCTGCCGTTTAGGGAGACGTGTGTTGGACGAGTTGTCCGAACCTGCCCGTAGTACATGCGCTCCATTGCAACTGCTGGCAAATAGCCATGCATGCTTGCAAATACATAACTATTTGCCAGCAATCGAAATTGAAGCGCTTCAATTGCGTTCTTATGGAATCGACCTCATACAGCGCGGCGGTCCCGCAACGACCGCTAGTCGAGCAAGCGCTCTGCACAGCTGCTTGGAGGCGGCCCCACCACGGATCGGTGGATCCGCCCTCTTGAAGGATTTCGACTGCTTCCAACGCCTTTCAGAGGTAAGTTTTGAAGTTTGTGACATTTCCCATGAACTCCAATCAGGCTGAGGCATGTTTCCACCACTTGAAAACCAAATGGTTGAAAGCCTGGACTGTTGCTTTAATGAGGTCACCCAACAGGGAGTTCTGAGGAGTACGAGGCACATTACTGTAACTCCTTAATTGGCTTACCGTATACTGTTATATTCTAAGTTCACACACCCTAGGTGCCTTTGCAGCGCGTGCGCACATGTGGCAGTCTTCTTTGCGGGGATGCACTTTCATTCTTTGTACTGCCTTCAAATACGCCCTTCTCATGAAGGTGGAGGAATGGAGCGACTGAACCTGCAAAGAAAATTTAATATCATGTTTTTTTCAGATATTTTCATTTTCTGCTGCGCTACCCTATTACCTATCTGCACCACGATACCACTTGCTGTTACTGACCCCAAGAGTACGACCCCCCATGGACCAGCCCGACAGGTACGACCCCCCTGTCGAGGATTTCCTCGACCGATATTCACCCTGGTAAGGAATGTGAAAGGATTGCTTTTGGCTTGTCAGTCTTAACAGTGGGTTAAAGTCGAGTGAGTAGCCAGGTTTATGTTAGTCAAAGGGTCCAACCGAGCAGTACAGTGACTGTTGAAGTGACTACGTTGTAGTTACGTGCAGTTTGAACGATTAGGGGTTGTTGCGTTCGTTTTTTCATATGTCACACGCATTGTGTGATGAGAAAGTGACTGTGTGTGGGCTGAAAGTGGGAAGAATGCAGTTCGGAGCTTCTTCCTAAATTAGCCAAAATCGAAAAGGGAATGAAGTACGCTCAATCAATCAACTATGTTAGACTGCGCTGTTCAACGTCGACGATGAGCCAAGTAAGGAAACTAGTTCTACAAAGGTTGGTTTTGCTCTACATAGGATGTCTGTTGGTCGAGGAGGTGATTATAGAACATTTGGCGATTAGCTTGTCTAAATGGTCGAGTCACAAGTCGCTAACCCAAACGACAGAGCCAAAACCATCTGACCTGTGCAGCAGCCGCAACTCATTGAAAAGGCCAAACATCCTTCTAAATTACTCAACAATTCGGTACGCAAACCTCGACGCCAAACGCTTCATCTTGTTATAAATGTGAGAAAGGAGAATGACCAAAATCACCTGTTTCTTCTTCTTGTTCAAAGCAGAAAATACGATTTTCACTAGCCGTGAAAAACTCGAGAAAAATACGTAGGCACTCCATGGAATACAAAGAACCTTAATGACGGTATCAGTCGCTGTCATTGACTTACTGGGAAAAGATTTCATGTCTCCTAATTAAAAAACGTGTGATCATTCGAGACCCTTGAATGGCACTGCGCATCGGCCACCATTTGTTTGCGCGCTTAAAGGGAAAGTTAGGGCTCAGACCCACCTTAAGAAGCCCTTACCATGGCTAGAAGTGCTGGGTACGCAAGTGCAAAGGTAGCGCCACCTTTCTACATCGAAACGCGTCACTAGGACCCTAGGCGCCATGGACTTCTAACAGACTCCACCAAACTTAACATGGTCCGCCCACCGTTCGATATCTTGTCTGCGTCGCGTTGATCTGCTATGCTCTCTCTTCTCGGACTTCTCTACCGCTCTCCGCGCTCACATTATCTCTCATCTCCCTGCCTGTCTTTTGAACTTCTCCACAGCGTGGAGCAAAATACATGTATTTCAGGATTTTCTTTCCCCTCCACTAGCGGTCCACCTCTCATGCCTTGATTCTTGCCTTCAAGGCAGGAACAACTAGGAGATAAAACGGGTTCTGCTACGACTGGCTGAGCGCTAAGGTATACGCAAACAAAAGGCGACCTACGTCAAACCATGCGCTCTATCCTGGAATGTGTAAAAAGGTCACTATCTTCTACAATGGCGAAGCTCATATCAAGAAAATCACTCATGTCAACTAAGAAAAATGAGATACTGACCCAGTTCAGTCTCTGTGGTGGTCCATGGTGAAAGTCTAGTCGGAGAGGCATTCCTCAGTGCTCTGCTGCTTGGTAAGGATTAAGACAACGGCGTTGACAGCGATCCATCATCGTTGGGCTCTCTCAATCTTGGCATATAGGGGCTCTATTTACTCTTTTCATTCGTTTTTCAGATCCCTCCTTCTCCCTTAGCGTTAGTCCCGCGCAGTCGCAGGGTCCGCTGTCTTTGTCAGTCGTCGCCACTTTAGTCTGTCCAGGGCGTCCTCTGCTGTGGCCATGACTTCACTTAGATCCTTCTTGATCCTTCTTTGGGATTCCTCGCGGTCGCTTGCCTTGCGCTTCGAAGCAGGGTCAATCCTACGTTGTTACTAGTAACAACGGGGGGGGGTCGTACCTGGTTGAGTTTATAGGAGGGGGGGTCGTATCCGCTTCAGTCGCGTGAAAGTACATGTGAGTTTGTGGTGAAAGTGGAGTTTTCACGAGTAGTAGGCTAGGTGAGTTGGGAGCGCATGGGAGAAAAATTCGCCGTTTCAGCGCGCGTATATACCCCCCTCCTCTATAGTGGTACCAGAATTAAATACTATAGAGAGGAATATGGTGGTCGAGGTGTGGAAAAGGGGGTCGTATCAAGTCCACCTTGGGGGAGGGGGGTCGTAAAAATTTTTGAAAAAGTAACAACGATAGGACTGACCCTGCTTCGAAGTTCATCGCTTTCTTTATCGAATGACCATGTGGCCTCCTTAGCTGTGCCCATACCATCGCAGGCGCTGCTCTCGCATCTTCAGCTGGACAGGGGCAGTCTGCATGACCGCTCTGACATCCTCGTTTCTGACCCTGTCCAGCCGCGCCCACCTCAGCATCCTCATCTCAGCGGAGTGAAGCTGCCTTTCGTGATTCTTGTTCAGGGGCCAGCACTCGCTGCCGTATAGCATCGCAGGCCTACCACTGTCCGGTACACCTTCCCTTTGAGCGTTCTGGAGCACCTTCGATCGCAGAGGATTCCAGTGGACTCCCTCCATTTCATCCATGCAGCGTTGAACCGAGCCTTCACTGCCTGATCCAAATCCAGGGTCAAGCGTGCGTTGAGGAATCCTCGACATGTCACAGGGGGGGGGGTCGTATTGGCCCGCTGGGGAAGAGATCGGGCCCGATTGATACAGTAGGATCATCGTCGGAGGACAAACATCAAGGATCGAAGTCGATGCCAGGCCAGAGTATTTCCAATAACAATTGATTCCGTCCACACAAAATCTTCGTGATTTAGAGGTGTCCGCTTAGCAATTCTTAGTTACTTCAGTGTTTTATCACCACACAAGTTAAAGAATCCGAAATTCGCACGTTTTCCAAGGGATATTTTATCTTTCAAGTGAGTCCTCAAATCTGAAGGGATGTGAAGCACACGGCGCATCCCAGAGTGGGCCCAGTTGGTTGCGCGCGCTTCAAGCTACGGCTCTCTGGAGAAAGAATCTCAATTCAGGAAAAATCAAGAGGATTCTGAAAGGGTTCATGTGAAATTACAGGAGGAGTACACCATTCAACAAGAAACGCAGCCTTCAGCGTCAAATTCACAAGCATGTAACCTTTAAAGTTGAGATACGCTAAACAATTTTACACTTTTTGGAAAGAGAAAAGCACGAGGATTTGAATCTGCTCCTACTTTAGTACATAATCGCCCTGAAAGGAGCTATAGTCGTTGAAATAGTGCCAATGTAGCGAAAAAGTACCTTTCGGCGGTACTCGGGCAAAAATCCTCAACGTGGCCATTTTTTAAATAGTGAACGTATTTAGCAGCTAAGTACATTTGGAAGAGCAAATTTTCTACTTTATACTTTATGATGACACCAGGTTTGCTCCAATCGCTATCGCGCGCATCACAGGTAATCGCTATCGCGCGCATCACAGGGTAGGGAGGAACCACGGAATAGCAGCATGACGTAGCCCATTAAGCATCTCACTATTATGTGTTATACCCTCACCAGCTTTGCTCCGCCCGGTATCGCGCGTATCGACCTAAGATTCCGCAGGCATTCCAGGTATATTGATCACACATAGCTCTGTAAACACTCGGCCATTCTCCTGAATTTTGATAATTTAGCGGTGAATAGGGTTATGGTGTTAGCCTCACAATTAAATTGCAACATTATCATAAGTGAGCATCTAATGCTGATCCTTCATTCACATTGTTCGCAAATCCTAAGCTTTGGCGGTCATTGAATGAGTTCTGGTCTTCTTGGTATTATCGATCTATTCTTTGAAGACTTTCTTGGTATTATCGATCTATTCTTTGGAGACCGCGATTGACAACTGCTGCACAGTTGTTGGCGCATAGGGATGCGCTACAATAGCTCTCGTGAACTCCTGAATGCACGCCACACGTATTGGTCGCTCAGGTTTCCCGGCAAACAGCCCTGCGGATTATGTTCTATTGCTAATTTGCAATTAAGCGAGAAGCACACAGGTATAGTTCGTACAGTTAATATTGTCATACAGTTATACTTGGCAAAGAAGCCAACTAATACGCGCTTCACGCCATTTCGAAGTTAACAAATTCGAAACCTGACCCGCTCACACTCGCAGTTGCTGACAGGTTGAAACACTAGGTCTCTAATTGTATAAAGCTCCCTCCTCCTCTCTCTTCACCTTCCTTTTTGGCCCATCCATCGACTTTAAAATGAGCAGCGGACTTTTTCCAACATGAATTTGGTAGAGTTTAGACTCAAAGGAATACTGAATACTGTATAATGACAAACAGTGTATATAACAATGAACTGAACTGAGTGAGCCTAAAATCCAAATGACTCGCGCAAAAGACTCGTCCAGCGTTTTCCCCGTGTAGGTTTAGCGGCGAGATTGAGAGAATTAAATTGACTTTTTAGTGATACGCGAAATTACAGCAGTTAATGAAGATTTTCCGGAAAAATATATATAATATATATATATATATATATATATATATATATATATATATATATATATATATATATATATATATATATATATATATATATATATATATATATATATATATATATATATATATATATATATATATATAAATTATATATATATATATAGGAACATATATGGAGGGGGGGGCACAGGGTCAACCGTCACGTTCGAACATTTTCGGGAATTTTTGCGACCCCTAGCTCTCGAAGGGGTCCAGTTGCGACCCCCTGTTTTTGTTAATAAGAGTGCTAGACATGAATCCGTTGCGCCAGAAAGCGTCTGCGCCGCCGCCGCAGAACAGCGTCTGCATTGCGGCGTCAGCCTTGGAGCGCGGCAGGTATCACCCGGGCGCTGGAAGAACGGGACGCGGCGAAGAAAAAATTTTAGAGGGGAATAACTTTCTTGGGACGTATTTTTTGACTTGTTGAGGTAGATTTTGATTGTGCCTGAGGTGCGCTTCCAGAAAACTACAAGGATTGCCTAACTCTCCGGAAAGTACTTCTGTTAGAAGTGGAAAACCCAAAATTCTAAGAAGGCGCACCTTCAACTTTGAAGGCCCATAAAATCTTTCGTATGCGACATTTTGGAAATCTGTAAAAAGTTTCAGAAACTTCAAATATTTCTCTAACAAAACAGTATAAAAAGTTTAGTGATTGTCCCCTTTTTCAAAAAATTGTCCCGTTCGAACATTTTTCGTGCAAAAGCGAGTTTTTGGGCTTTCAGCGACCATAACTCACTTCATTTTCATTTCTGTGATGCACTTTTTTCATGGGGTGAAAGTACAGGATTTGCTCTTTCTAACAAGCCCAAACCGTTTTTCAAAGTTCATTTTCGAGAAAATCACACGTTCGAACATTTTGGGGGGTTTTGCCGAACACTTTTTTTGAAATCGCGAGTTTTTGGGCTTTAAGCGGGCATAACTCACTTCATTTTCATTTCTGTGATGCACTTTTTTCATGGGGTGAAAGTACAGGATTTGCTCTTTCTGACAAGCACCAAACCGTTTTTCAAAATCCATTTTCCGAGAAAATCACACGTTCGAACATTTTGTTCCCATAGGTTTTTGAGCAGCACATGCGAGTTTTTGAGCTTTCAGCAATAATAACTTCCTTCAAAGAAGCTTGTTGGGGAGGGCGAAGACATTTTTGAAGACTACGAGATTTCTGCTTTCTTATGTGTTTTACCGTTGTCTGGAAGAATCGTCCTCAGAAAATTAGGTCCCGAAGAACTTTAATTTCAGCCCCGAGAAGTCAAACCTTTCATAGGGATGCATTCAACTGTTCTTTATTCCTCAAGGAAAACACCGTAATTTGCCTAAAACTGTCTCTCTGTGCATAATTAATCGAATCTAATGCGGTCTGCACAAACAATTCTTGCCCTCGGATACGCCACGCACGCGCCTGTGGCTGGCAGTCCTCGAAATTGCGACCCCCTTCCGACCAAAATGCGACCCCTTCGTTCGAACAGTTCGAACGGACGGTTGACCCTGGGGGGGGGCACCTCGCAACATCGCGTCAAAATCACGGAAACGCTCCGTTTTAGGACTAAGCTTTTGAAGAGGAGAGTACGGAAGCAATTTTCGTATTCTCCGGAGTTCGTCCCTGCTGTTTAAGCTTAGTCGTAGATGAGTTTTCTCAGAGTGGCCCCCCGAGCCATATTGCGCCTATATATAATGTAAAATATATCCTACTATATATAATCGGCTAAGC
>MU868475.1:123083-150182 GCA_036418205.1 Ostertagia ostertagi | reverse complement strand
AAAAAAAGAATGCGCAAAAACAGCCGCAATAATTATGGACCAACCTAATAATTTTGGACATCGGCCAAGGGCCTCCTTACCCAAAAATTATAACAAAAAAATTCCTCTTATCTTAAATTGTCAGTTCATGTTCATAGACAATTTAGCATTTCACACTTACATAGCACACCGAAACATTGAAGAGTTTTTCTCAAACATTTGAATTCTTGAGATTTTAGGAAATTCTTCGGTGGAATTATAATTATGGGACGCAGTGTATACTATCTGTGATTGTCTTGGCGTAAAAATATGTAGAGCAGTGAAAGTAATTCCAACTTCATTTGGCCTTAATGGTCATTAACGTCGCAAAAGGCAAGTGAGTGTAAAAAAAGGAAAAATGATCACGAGGAATGAAAAGTCAGTCGACGTCAACAACTACCCGAACACAAATTCAGACGAATACTAATGGAAACAGGAACTTCGAAATTTAATGAAGTGTGTAGCCAAAAGAAAATCTGTTTAATCAATTCAGAAAAGACTTCGAATTCGCCAGAATCGATGTGTCATGTGCGGACATGCGAGCGCTGGCACAAAGGAATGCTGCTAAGAAACCCTTGATGTGCTCCTTATTATTGTCACCAACTGTGGAACCTGTTCTACAACTGCGATGGCAGAAATTAGCACGAGGTAAACCAACTTCTCTCCGAGGGGTTTCAGTTCAGTGGAAAACAACATAGGACGCAGGAAACATTAATTCTGCACCTGGACGGTGAATACTGCCAAAATTTCATGTTAGTGAATTTGACACCTCGTCGACATTTCCCACGTCGAATGTCACTGTGAGTCCGTGTGGGGATAAATAAGAAATTACTTATTCATTTCTTTTACGCGGAAGTTGTTATTCCATTACTGGCAAAAATTTTGCACGAACGAGGTGCATGGCGATAGGACAGCTCTCCAGACACCGCACCCTGGGGGCTTCACCAATGACTATAGAGATCAAGAATTTCAATGTCGACTGGAATTGTTTGCTTCCCGAAATATGCTGCACCGGCCTCCTGAGAAAAGAAAATAGTGCAGCAATAATAAAACAAAGAATAAAGATAAAGCATTTGCCGTTGATCAATCCCTTTTTGGGATGCGGCACGCATTCTACTTCCATTTGTACATTCGTAGTGGCGTTTGAATGCGATGTGGCCTATACAATGACTTGCGGGGGCCAGCCGATGTACAAGTCAGTGTTTTTATCCTCCCAGACAAGTCTGGTACCAATTAACCCCGGAGGGATGGAAGGCTTGGTTGGCCCGGGCGACTCACGACCCAGGATTTGATCCCCGGACCGCTCGCGTGGTAAGCGTGCCACTTGTCACTACACCACTTCCGCCCTAGTAGTAGATGATATAATGATGATAGTGTATTTTTCCAGACGTCATCTCTACTTTTCTTTTTGCATATCAAAAGTATTATGGCACACAGATTTTATTGATGCTGTCTGGTGGTGGTCTAATAAGTGCTCGATACACTTTCACCTCCAAGGTGGAACCGCTAGAAATCCGTATAGGTTGACAATTTTCTCCAGGCAAACACCATTTTCCGAGCTATTTTGTTGGAGTAGTTGATTTTTCGTGTCCTGCGATTCTTAATGAGAACAAAAAGCAGACTCATTCAAATAAAATTACACGGAATCTAGTCTTCGCAGCAGGTCGAATGAAGGGACGGAATATTCAGAAAAAAATTAAAATGTGCCCAAAAGGGGCCCCGATTTTTTCGGACTATATTTTTCAATCTTGATGACTGCTGAAACATCTAGATGTAGAAGATCTAAAAAGAGCTAAACAATCTCAAATGGCAATATTCTGGATTTGACAGCGCAAGGTTCCATTTCGTGCCTTATGCTAGGAGGAAAAGAACATACAAAGTGGGTTTTTCAGCACTGGTAGTCTCATTCCCACTCAGAAAACATACTAATCAGAGCAGGCTGATGTGAAAGGGTCACTGTACATTGTAGCAAAGTGACGATCGACGACAGTGGTGACAGGGGTGGTTGTGAAGACAAACGAGAACGGAGATGCCTGCGAGAGAGCGAGTAGAAAGGAAAATCAGGTCACTCAAAGCCAGGGCGAATGAGTAATAACGTCAAATGCTGGTGAGGATGCAGTGTCTGGTCCTTAGCTTTTCAGCTGTGTATCGTCTCAAGGTTTTAACAATTTCAGTGCCATATCCAAATCTCAGGGCGGAAGTGGTGTAGTGGCAAGTGGCACGCTTACCACGCGAGCGGTCCGGGGATCAAATCCTGGGTCGTGAGTCGCCCGGGCCAACCAAGCCTTCCATCCCTCCGGGGTCGGTTAATTGGTACCAGACTTGTCTGGGAGGATAAAAACACTGACTTGTACATCGGCTGGCCCCCGCAAGTCATTGTATAGGCCACATCGCATTCAAACGCCACTACGAATGTACAAATGGAAGTAGAATGCGTGCCGCATCCCAAAACGGGATTGATCAACGGCAAATGCTTTATCCTTTTTACTCGGCACTTTTAAATCTCAATAAGTGTGCCACCAGGATACCGGAGTGATTTCCACTAGTGCGCATCCGGATTCACTTTTAGGCTGGGAAGAAAAAGCTCTGTCCACCCCATGTATTTTCAACGTTGGTACAGACCGCTAACTTTTCAATATCATCCGGAATATTTTTTGGTAAATGTAGACGTCAAACATACAGAAAAAAGTAAGAACACTCTAATTATCGCCTTGTATGAAGAATTGCTCAGAGTTTCTATATCCGCGTTGATTGAAGATTTCAAAGTAACTATGATCCACAAATTTGGCTTGTGGTCAATCTAGGACCACATCTTGAAATAGGAGTTCCCGTCACTTCACCAAATCTCTCCCTCTCGCTCACTCCTTCCTTCTCCCCACCCCACTTTCCTGCCCTTTGTGGCATGGACGAGATGCACCTGGAGTTTGGGTGTTATTGTATAGCGAGATAGGGTGTCTATATACCTGTCGATACTATTAGCGAAATCTTCGGACTATGTGACAAAATACCGCTGTCTGCGATGCATCGCCCATTTTGTTAGCGTGGGTTCCTGTCTACCTCCTAATTGCCCCTGCATTTTGGCGAATTGACACAAAGACGGAACATACACGCAACAAACGACCAGCATAGTTGTCCGCTCATGGGAAATAAGGAATATCCTTCTATTTTATAAAGCGCTAACTTTGTGTGTCGGTTTGTGTATCTGTATGTGTGTATGTATGTGTGTCCGTCCGCAAAATGAAGTGAGTGAGAAGGAAGCTCATGGGATAAACAAACCGCTAACAAATCGGGTAGCTTACAGGATTTGAGATATCAATGTTTTGTAGCAGGATAGTTGTGATAACACTCTTAGGGCTATATAAACACCTGCTTAGCACACTTCCGTTCATTCCACATGGTGCTGCAGTGGCAGCTGGAGGGCAGTGGAGAGAGGAAGGGAGGATGAGGAAGGGAAGCGAAAAATCTACCGTCATATCATGATTGTGTCCCTTCTACTGTATGAAACACCATTGTGTTGCATACGCGTCACTTCCGAGGTGTTGGTGTCACAGGAGGAAGGGACCATAGCGGAGGATAGAAAGCTTGCGCAGGAAAGGAAGGTCCCGGCGGTTGACGGGGGACTAATCTGGTAAAGGATAAAGGATAAAGCATTTGCCGTTGATCAATCCCTTTTGGGATGCGGCACGCATTCTACTTCCATTTGTACATTCGTAGTGGCGTTTGAATGCGATGTGGCCTATACAATGACTTGCGGGGGCCAGCCGATGTACAAGTCAGTGTTTTTATCCTCCCAGACAAGTCTGGTACCAATTAACCGACCCCGGAGGGATGGAAGGCTTGGTTGGCCCGGGCGACTCACGACCCAGGATTTGATCCCCGGACCGCTCGCGTGGTAAGCGCGCCACTTGTCACTACACCACTTCCGCCCAGAGTTATATCAGATTAGTAATTTTCCATAAAAATGCCTACGAATAAAAATGGTAGTTGTTCATCAATGAAAAGCGAGATCTCAGCGGCAGGTTCTTGGTAAGAACCAAAAATGAATGAACAAGTCGCCCACTAGTATTCAGAGACATTCCTATTCAGAGATTCCTAAATGTATTCATAGACGCATGAACTGAAAATGTTTGACGCCCATCTTCTTTGGCATCCAAAAGTTCAGTGCCAACGTTAGGAGCGGTTCTCCTCCGACGTGTAGCTGTTGATTTTTTTGTGGGGGGGGATTAGTGCACTTCCTAGTTGGATACAGATCACGAGTGACTTGATCTTTTTAAGCAGGGATAGAGATAAGCTCTCATTTTGCAACTCCTTTTGTAATGAGCAACCCGTTAGGTAGGGTTCATTGCTACAATGCTTGCGAGGATACTAGTAGTTTGCGTATTCAAATTGGGAAACCTAGTCTACTCTTCAATCTGTTAGGCCGCGTTCATAGTTCGCGACTCGGGAGATTAGGATAGTAGGCGACAGGATATTAGGATAGTAGTAGAGTAGGAGATTGCGCTGACAAGATTGGATACGTATCGATTGAAATCGCTGGAGAGTAGTAGATTGGGCGACTTCAAGCGAATAGATCAATACATATCTAATCTTGTCAGCGCACTATCCTAATCTACTACTATCCTAATCTCCTACTCTACTACTATCCTACTATCGTAATATCGCAATCTACTACTCTCCGGCGATTTCAATCGATACGTATCTAATCTTGTCAGCGCAATCTCCTACTCTACTACTATCCTAATCTCCCCGTCAATACATATGTTTTTCATTGTCGCGTACTATCCTAATCTCCGGAGTCGCGAACTATGAACGCGGATTTATGGTTCGACAAAAATCTGTCATTTTCGTTAATTGAAGACGGGTAGAGAAGCGGTTGGTGCGTGCGCTCACGGTCCATTCAAAGACCTAAAAACTTAGTGATTTGTATGCAAGAAGAGGTGCATCGACCCGACAAAAACATCAGCTTTTCCACCCTGTTGGACATGGTCTCATGTACTATTTTTACCATGCATTTACCCCACTTCACGTCAATCTGACAGGTTGCTAACCCTTCCATTTTACTCAATCAATACTATTGGATGTAATATTTAATGACGAACTAAACATATGCACAACAAACAACGTGGTGAAGAAGAAAAGTCACGTCGATTCGATGACCTTGGTCTCCATCACAGAAAACGGTCTCAGTAATAGGTGAAACCAGTTCGTGAACGGGCAAATGAACAGTGAACGGAGATGAGTTATTAAGACCAAAGGAGCTAACAAAGGCGGAGGTCCACAAACAATTTTTTTTGAAGATCACCTCCTTTCATGCAAAAATTGTGCCATGGAAACAGACTATGTCATCCTGCATTGATCGATACTGTGAATGTGCCATGCATTTTACTTTCGCTGACAACTACCTGGAAGTGCTTTAATACGAGGCAATACTTTCCAGATAAAATCCTTATACTATGGTTTCGCTTAAGAATAAGTCGAATACTAACTGAGAGAGAAATCGCGGACTTCCATATCGATCAGCTCTCTTTGAAGGCACAAAACGATCACGGTAAACGGTTGCGCGAAATGTTGCAATGAGTTGAAATGCAGCAGGATCAAAGTCAGTGCCATAGTTATTTATTTACTTATTCACTTATTTATTTATTTACTTTTTACTTCCTTATTTGTTTATTTCTTGGTCAATCGAAGACTGTAACATACAGAATGACAAAAAGGGAATCCTAGTTAGATGGACATATAAGGCGTCTTAGGCTCAAGAAAGTACGTTATTGCAGTCACAGCTCGCGACCAGATCCTTAGAGAAAACCTTTGGTAAGTAAAGCGTCAGGATCCCTAAGAAGACGGATCGGAGTAAGGTCGCGATTTGAAAGTGCGTTAATGTTTTCCGTTGATCACTACTGCTGCAACTCTGACGAATCGCAGTATACGTAACTTCTGTGCCTTCCCTTAAGACCCCCCCCCATTTCGCATTTTCCCTCTCCTCGCACCGCCCCCTGTCTCCCCGCCACCTCGCAAGAAGTGAGGCCTACATCCTCCAAGATCTTACGATCAGTGTTTTCTATGGTTCTCTTTGATTTTCCTCACCAGCGATCGTCTTCGCACTAGTTTCATTTTTGAGCTGAATAGCACACCCATTAAATCGAAACCGGTGCCTGTAGTTTGCAAGCGGGCATTGGACCGATCCCCATTTCAACGTACCCTTCACACTCTGTCGCATCGTTGATCTGACTCGCTCTTTTTCTCTCTCCTCTGCTCCCTCTCTTATCTCGTTGTTTACCTATGAGAACAGCCTAGAACAGGGAGGAACTGTATTCGGTGCCTCCAACTGTTTCTCCTCCTTTTTACTTATCTGGCGGCCCACTTCGCACTCCTACATACCTTCACATTCATCGGAAATTGAACACAGCACGATCGTCGTCTAAAATTTTGACTATGGGCCTGCCAGTAACAAGAGGGAATTTAGCCGGATTAACCCTCGTAGCCCACACATGCCAACAAACATCTGGATTGATAACACATGACACAGACCAATCTTCCATATACCATTCACATCCCGCAACTAGGCGTGTCCCAGGAGGCCCGTCGCGCGGCGAAGGAAGAGACGCATATGCGGCAAAGGACGAGTCACAGCGCATACTGTAGCGCTCAAAGGAAGCGATTACGATAAGGAATTTTCGCATCGGGGGAGAACCTGCGCCACACGGAGCAATTACTTGGCTGCCAAGGAAGCGATGTGTGGCCCTCCCACGGCGAAAGGTGCTGTGGTTGCTGAGCAGGACCCGCGTGACGCCCACTAGTTTTGTTGATGATCTGGATGGACTGTTTGCTGTTGGCTTTTCATTTTGGATGATCATTTCCCTTCTAGCGGCTGTATCTTCCAACTTGCCCACGTATTGCCTTATCAATCAAAACACTATGCTTGTTGGCATGATGGCGGCTATCGGGGTTAACACGTCCGAACAACGTCGTTCTTTACCGTCGCTCATCCATGGTCGAAAATGAAAGGGCAATCAAAGGGGTACTATTTTGCTTATTTTTGACGGATTTCTTTGCTTTTTTCGCCATTGGCGTACTATTGAGACCCCACGTCCCCTCTAAACCCCTTGTGAGATCTATCGTAATCGCTTCCTTTAAGCGTCAGGTCAATAGAGTGTACCATACTACGTCTCATATCGCACAGCACGCGCTGCGACTCGTCCTTTGCCGCATCTGCGTCTCTTCCTTCGCCGCGCGACGGGCCTCGTGGGGGGACACCCAAGAGCGTTACTACTGCAGGCTTCACAGTACAAACGATGGCGGCCTCCACAAAATAGAACAGTCTTCTGGAACCAGAATTAATAGCCGGTTGCAGATGTATGCTATCAGTTGTCACTCACTACTGTCTCAGATTTATTAGGAGACCGTCGTCACTTGCAGTCTGTTATGCAGACTCCCGCAACCATCGGATACAAAAGACCTTTCTCGCGATCTCGCTCATCTGCGATTATACTGTCGATGATCGTCCCAAAAATTCTTATCCAATAGGTTATCGACGGCCTTTTTCCGTGAGCGAATGTGTATATAGTTTTCCAACCATAAGCGCACTTCACATAGCCAGCAATATTTTCTTCGCCTCATTTCATGCTATTCTAACTGAATGCACCAAGACATTGTAACACAGTGTCTCGAAATATCAAAGGCATGCCCCTGGATTAGCCGCACTGGTAGGAAGTATACAGTTAGGGAGCTTTAGTGTCCTTCCCTACAGAAGCGTGCCATGCCCGTCGCACAAAATGCGCGGTTAGGGCGCTAATCGTTAAGGGGCTGCAACCATCGGCCCTTATTGCAACGCTTCCCACCCACCGCATGATGTGGAGATCAGCGCGCTCTCTCGAACGGCGTGCTCTCGCGTGTTCTGTCTTCTTCTGATCGCTTTGTCTCGCCGTCGTACTACATCCGACCTTACTGGAGGTCAAGGCCTTAATTTTAGCGTTTCCGATGGCTTTCTTGCTTTCTTTTCCACTTTTAGTTCATTTGCAGCTCATCCATCACTATGGTGCGCTCTTATGCACCAATTTTATCCAGTGGTTGGCCTTTAACGTTCCAAGGCAGAGGAGGGAACGATTATCAGCTTTTTGATTCTTTGATGCTGACGATGCTGTTTTATACCCGCATTTTTCCTTGCGAATGTTTCACGAGAATGATGGGTTGATGAACAAAACTTTCGCCCCAGGCGGGACTAGAACCCGCACCTCTTGCTTATCGGGCAAGTGCGCTACCAGTTACGCTACCGGGGTATTGTTTCACCGTCTTTCATGGTATATTCAGCATACCTTATCAGTACTTTGAAAAGAAATATAACTCAGTACTTTGAACGCTATTGCGTTGTGTAGAGCCATTAGGACAGCATATTATGGGCCACTGTAAACATCGGTGGCTGAAAACTGGAGACATTTATAGTTATTGATTTTTATTTTTGTTTTCGGCCGTGGTTCCAGTCGTCTTTCCGGTGAGGGGCCGTGGAGTTGAGAGGTAAAAGTGATAACTCTTCATTAGCATACGGGCGTCACACTTGAAGGCTGATGCGCACCATGACTTAGAAACAATGGAAACTAAGTTGGTAAGTGAAATGAGCGGTTCAGATATGGCTGACATGTGTCATGTCCAACGGGACTTTTCGAGGCGAGCCCTGTATCGACTCTGAAATACCATCTTGTACCGCCTGGAAGTGAGATGCTGTTAGCACCAAAGAAACTGCTTTTAGTTGAAAATTGACAAAGACATGTGCAAGACAGAGTTCATCAATGTATAGGCGTTACGATTGGAATTGATCTGCTGATTTACAAGGGAAAGATTGAGGCTCGAGACCCAACACAATATTCTAATTGTGTATTAAGTGGCTGGGAGCCTTGCATTCATGCGTTATGAAGATCAACTGTCACACAATGCAATAACAGAACCGATGAAGCTTATCCTGTTTATATAAAGTATTAATTACCCCGTGACCTTCTAAAAGAATATCCTAGCATGTATGGTTTTAGTTTCTCGGTAAACACTTATGGAAATAAATTAATCGTAGGGACATCGATGAATCTCATTATAGTGCGAGTTAAAGGCTGGCGAACGGCGCTAACCGTTAGATACATTGAGCGTGGCTAAAGCGCACATAATATATGGTGCGCTCCACAAAATATCATATAAAATCACAGGAAAAAAATCGTAACTTCGGAGAGCTTAGTCGTTGTAGTATTCATTAGATATGCCGAACCATTTCGTGGACTCTTTGCTGATGGCACAGTTTTGTGTCATAGAAAAAAACAATATCGTTCAAAGACAAACAAAAAACAAAAAACAAAAGAACAAAAAAAAAGAACAAGCATATGGTCATGCGAAGATACCTGAAATAACTCCACTAATGAAAAATATTGAACACGGCCCAGAAACCCAAAGTAGCAGATACGGTGATATCTGTCATAGAAGTGACACGGTTTGGAGGAACGGTTACTGGATCTAGATTGAGGAATGCGAAGAAAATCATAATGCTTTCCACATCCAGGCAAGATTGGGCAAAGGAAGTGAAAGGAAAAAGAATCGTAATAGATCTATCAAAGTTACGCGAGCAGAGGAAGATTCTGTTTGGGGAAATCGATCTGTCAGCTAGCAGAGGACCGCCACTAGGGTCACAGCGTGCGGTTGAGGAATCCTCGAACGTCGAAGGGGAGGCGAGGAGGGTCGATATCGGCACACCGCTGCCGATGAGAAGAGCATCTTGAGCCATTTTGGCAAGACGGCTGCCAAGCGGAGGATTAATCAGGCGATAAGGGAGGACGAAACACAAGAATGGATTGCGATATGCGAGGCAGAGAGAATTTCAGGAAGGAATGATATTTCACCCACACAAAATTTTCGTGATTCTGAGGCGTCCGGTAATTCTTAGTTACTTCAGTGTTTTATCACCACACAAGTTAAAGAATCTGAATTTTGCACGCTTTCCAAGAGATATTTCATCTTTCAAGTAAGACCCCGAATCTCGAAAAGGGACAAATGTGAGGTACGACGGAGCCGCATCATGAGGAAAGGGATATAGTTGAATTGCGCCGCGATATCATACTTCGTCTTTGGGAAACAGTCTCGCAATAACCAGGAAACAACTCGCGAAAACAGAGAATTCATGAAGTGATCAGATGCGCTATGATACGTGGAATCAGGTGAAAACAACCATAATAAACATTGCAAGTATAACGGACTTTCAGACGGTTATAAAGTTTTATATCCATGTACCGACATTTAAAGTTTAAGAAAGCGCTAATCAACTCACTTCTTTGAAGAGAAAGCGCATGATTCCTAAATATGCTTTATTGAGTCATTACAGCCGCTTTAAAGGAATAATATAATACCAACGTTCGAAATATGGTGCACTGTAGGGAGGAAAGAGGCCTTGGTCGGGCAAATCAAAAAACGGTACTGTGCCCGGAAAAATCCTCAAGAGTAGCGGCTAATTTTTTAAATACCTCGGATTTGAGTGAAGCAGTTTTAAAAGCCTAGCATCTTGGAATTTAGAGCAAAGGGCGTCTAGATTTCAGGATGACGTAATATCACTTATACGGAATTGCGATGAGTTTGAACGGAGTTATGGCTTTAGGAAATAAAAAAACTCGCACTCATCACAAATTTTCCTCGTTAATTTTGCAGAAATCCTCAACGTGGCCATTTTTTGAATACTGGACGTATAAAGCTGCTTTAGCAACGGTTTGGTAGAGAAAATCTTCTAGTTTTGTATGACGTATCAACTTTTTGAATTTGACGGAAATGAAGCAAGTTATTGCTCCGGAAAGTGTAAAAACTCGTGCTCGTCTCGAATTTTCCTCGTTATTTGATCTAAATTTGTATATTATTTCTTATAACTTCCTGTAATTTCAAAACTGATTACTGATTAGAAAAGCTCTATCTACACAAACTTACAAATAATGCTTTCAGTATTGAAATTCGTCTATTGAAGAAAGTATATTAAGTACTCAGTGGGAATACGATGTATGTTCAAAGTTATCGATATAGGATAATAAAAGCTGAACGACAACTGTCGAACGCCAATTAAGTCCACGTCACCAGAGCTCGGCGAAGCGGTTAAAAGTGTCTTTACAAAACTAACGGATTAAGTACGCAAATTGGCCAGAAACAATCCGATGTCTAACTTACTTAGACAGAATTTTTATTTGGGTAGTCTTGGTAAGTCTTGTGGAGGAAATAAATAAAGAACAGATGTTGTCATGGTATGCCATTTTTAGTGGCTAGTTTGTCGTTTTCTGGTCTGTTTCTCGTTTGCTCGTTTGGTAGGACTCATCAATAATGATTATTCTTTGACTTTTTCACTTTTTTACTTCTTAAACGAATTTTTTTGTGGGCGGTGGGGTAGCAGGGCTTTTTTATGAGCAGTTTTGGGGGAGAATTCAAACAAGCTTTTCAACCTTTTCATAGTTCGGCTTTTGAAGAGGGTTGTTTCATGGACTTCGGCCTCCGGCGGAGGGTGGTGGGGGGGGGGTCGTATTTCCAAATTTTCCTCAACGCCTCGCTTGGACCCTGGACGCCAGTGTGCCTTTTTGTTGGCAGACATTATGATTAGTGTGGTGCCCCTCGTTGATGGCTGATGACCAGTGAGGGGCAACGACTCGTTGGCGCAGTGCGGGTGATCGCTGCTCCTATCCGTGATATGCACTGTGCTGACGGTTGGTTCCAATCCCTCTCGCACGTAGAGCTTGTAAATATAGCAAATATTGGCGATTGGTGTCTAAACCAAAATATGCTCATTTCAACGATTGCCCTCTCCTGTTTTCCTGCGTCTATCAAGTCTGTTCAGAAAGAGGTACTTGTGTGTCTTCGGTCAGAAAGCTAAAGCATTGGCAACCATAACGCATTTCTGCACACACGACAACTGCCTCTCACTTCCAGGCGATTAAATGCTGTTTTGTAACCATATCTTCAGCGTCGCATGGTGTGAACTTACCGATGCTCCGCCAAGGGAGACTACCGTGCGCACGACCACAGCAGTGCGCCCATGAAAGTGCTCTGCGCACTTCATGTGTCGCCCTTGGCCTCCTGACGGCCGTAGCCTGAGGCTCCCCCTCACCGGCCTCAACCGGCAGAGGCGACCGCATGACGACTGGGAGCGGGGCCACTACGTGACGCACGCTTCTAAGGCCGCGCGCGCCTGACGTAACCGGCCGTGGAGCGAGACAGAGCCCAGGGTGCAGCCGCGCCCGGACGACAGTCACGTTTCGCGACAGACTTCCTGTTTGCGTGCCGATTTCTGCATCGAGCAACTCGCATCGGTGCTGCCCTCTTCAACGCTAACGCTTTGTCATTAGACGGCTCAAGAACTACGGAGAGTGGTTGGCCACTCCAAGGGTGTGCCGCGTCGATAGCGCCGGGGGGACCGCAAAGCTAGTTCACCAGGGGCGTGTCCCTCGTTGCGAATTGTTGGGTGGTCCGCCTGTCTTTCCACGAGGTAAGTTTAGGATGATCTTCATTCTACCACCTTAAACAAGTCGCAGTTCATAGAACAAGCATTACCAGTAACTTTGAGACCCATCCATATAGCACTGGAAAACTGGAAATGAAAAAGAATCCGCCAAAACTTCGGCCTTAAGATAGCTGACAATGCTGTAACGAAAAAAGAAGTTCATGTTTAGCGTTGGCGCCACTGTTAGAACCAAATTCGACAAAACCTCTATTCACGGGGAACAAGTATGGCATTCATATTTGGTTTCGACACCAGTCGCCAATACTGCGATGGCGCCAGTTCTCATCAATTTGACTCCTGCATCGGAAAATGAATGTAATGGTCAGTTTTGGGGCTACAGGTCAAAATTCGGCAAAAACAATTTTTCATCACCACGCTTCGTTCCGAGAGTCGTGGGGTCATTTCATTCACCGGTGGCTGACATTTTGCATCGCCTCTAGGGACAATTACGTTCTGCCCCTGCTCATCTTACACCACCGCTACTTTAGTATACTGAGCTGCAGGAATTTTTCCACTAACCATGAGATATTGTATAACACAGAGAGGCACCAAAATTTTATTTCAAAAGAATTCCAAAAGTTCACAAAGTTCAAAAATTCCAAAAATTCAAAAGTTCCAAAAAGCAGGAAGCTGTGTGAAAAAAATTTCGTGCCCATTGGAAAGGCTCCAAGGAGGTCCTGGTAGTCAGCAATTGTCACGCTGACTACAACGCATGTGTTGCGCACAATGAAGGATGGATCGCGAAAAGAAGTTGAATGCCCTGAAGCTGTCTCCTTCTACAGCAGCATAATGGGCGGAGTAGATCTGTCTGATCAGAAATGTGCACTTTACGACTTCAATAGACGTTCCAGAAAATGGTGGTAAGGTGTACTATAAAATACTACAGGTGGCGGTTGTAAACGCATGGATAATATATCAGGAAATCCATCACGAGAAAACGAAGCTGATCAAATTCCTTGTTCCTCTTGCTCAGCAAATGATTGCGCAGGGGAGGGAAAGGACGGCTAACAGGCGCAAGCCCGGCATGGGGAGGCCACCAAAAAATTTCAGGAGGATCATCAACGTTGGGGACCATATGCCACTACAGTTAAAAACGCGTCGGCGATGTAGATACTGCGCGATGTCAAAGAAAGAAACTCGTACAAAAATAATGTGTGCTGCTTGCAACGTGCCCTTGTGTATATCATGTTTTACTCCGTACCATTCATAGACCATATAATGTTGACCTTTTCAAACTTTTTTTGTAAAAGTTTTCGGGTCATTGAAGACTTTAATATTGTAAAAAATGTGTGGTTGTAGAATTGCCAATTTATTGAACAAAAAAATCATCCGAGCGGAAATGGTGTTATGACAAGACGGGCCGCTACCGCGCGCATGGTCCCTAGATCAAATCCCAGGTCACACCCAACGTACATCAGCCAAATTTCTACAGCTGGTTGCCTGTTGCTGGGAGGGATAATTGCAACGCAGAACACATTTATAACTCGATTCTAAAAAAGTCGTAGTCTAAGGGTTAAAGGACGAATTCACGATGAAAAAGCAACCCATTTCAAATTAACCTAGGGATGGTGAGTGGTACACGAAAGAAGGAAGAACCATGAGAAACGGCCCAGAACCCGAGAAATGGGACCCCTTCCTTGCCCGTTGATTTGAGCATTGATGCGACTCTCATCGCTGTGCCCTCTTCAACACTACGCTCTCTCAGCTATCTAATCACTCGCCACGTATTGAACTACGGCGAGTGATCAGATGATCGGTGGGCGGAGATCGCCGGACCCGCCAGCTTTGAGGCATGATAGGTCGCCGAGGTCAAATTTTTCCATGCGAATTGCGCGTCAGTTCGCACCCTCAGGAGGTCCGTGGGTCCCTCAACTAGGTCAGTTTCCCTTTCTTCGACCTTCATTCTAATCGTGAATTCCCTCCTTTGAAGCAAAACAATCCGCCGTCCAAAAAACAGAAAGTAACAACCATATCAATTACACCAACTGTAATCAATGTATTTCAGGCCTGAAGAAGGTGTTATACACCGAAATATCGCGGAAGATTTCAAAGGAATTCTTTTTCAAACTTTTTTGCTTTTTGGAACTTTGGAGTTTTTGGAATTTTTGAATTTTGTGAACTTTTGGAATTCTTTTGAAATAAAATTTTGGTGCCTCTCTGTGTTATACAATATTTAGGTGCTGATGAGGCTCCGGGACAGCACAATATCGACAGTAAGCATGAGATGGATGAACGATCCTGCAAAGACATCATATGCTGGAGTTCTTTTCTACAGGGTGGCCAGAAATTACGGTAACAAGAGCGTACCGTGTACAATTCTAAGATTAAACGAAAGGGGTTTTGAGTATAGCTTTTGCGCATTTGATTCTATTGATACGATGTTCACTCTTTAATTTTACCACTCGGATTCTACCTAGTTTGGATTGTTTAAGCCTTTAGCTCTTCATGAAATAACGACCCGCTTGCTTCTTCAACATGTCTGGTGGTGTTACGTTGCAAAGCGAATCAGGATCTTCAGTAAAGCTGCAACAACCACTATTGCGAAGAACAATTGGCTAGGTGCTAGAAGCGATTGGATTGCACGTGGGAGAGGAGCTTTTGTTGTTACTGAGAACAATGTTGAAAAAGTAGGCGCTGAGCAGCGATGGAATCTAGCACATTCAGCAGGTCATTTTTTCCCGTGTTAGGGACCAGGTGCACTTCTTTGCATGTGATCGTCAGAAGACATCCCATGGGTGAGGCACATTAGCTTGGAACAGCTCAGCTCTCCAATGAGGCGAGCAAACTGAAGAGGAGCTGGAGCTGGACGGAGGCGTTGTCTCAGTTCATATTGACAACCTTTTTCGCTGATGAGGAAGTACTCACAGTCGAATTAGTCATGAATGGATAGAGCGACCAAAACTGTATTCCAAACAAGCCAAAGTTCAATATCTCAGACATAACTGGGTCCGGAAACAGTGAAGGTTTTTACGGTGATGAAACCGAAAATCACGTCGCTTTTGACTTTTGTTCCACAAAACATAAAATAGAAGAGAAAAGACCATCTCGATTTCTTTCTCACTCAAATAATTCCTCCAACCAAGGGAAGAAATAGCAACCTCATCGAACGTTTCTGTTGAACCGGCACACGAGAAAATTTGTGCAAAGTTCTTGCCAGCTGAATTGCCCAGAGATAATTGCGTTTGGAAAGTTGCGACCTAGAGTTCCCAATTCAAATCTACTGGTTCACGCTTCACGAAGAGTGGGGAAGACGAGCACCTGCCGCTGACATCATGGTGACGTTAAGGGATTGAAGGAACCGCTTCATAATGCCTGGACGCGGTCGGGGCCGCTCATCAACACGCCGCAGTCAGTGCATTCCCTGGAAGACTTCGCGCTTTTTTCAAACCGGATAGGGGCTACTGGGAAGGACCATATGGTTTTACATTCATTACCCTTCAGTGAACACGTTCTTGTTTCCCACCTATCTTTTTCTAGTTGTACAGATTTCCTATGACCCCTTCATCTTGTTACCGTTCTGGCCACCCTGTACACAACATACTCATTTGCTTCCACTGGAGCGTTTAACAACAGGTTTGCAAGGTACAGTTTATTTATAGACTATATGAATAATGCTTCATTTCATATTTTTACTACTATGTAATATTCAAATGATTTTTGGCGCAGGATCTACGAATAATGAAGAACCTCATATAGTTCAACATTGATTTCAAGATGACGTCCACTACCATGAACATATTACTTCAAATCCTCTGCAAACGTATATCCATCAGCCTGTTGTAATGCTGTGGAAGACTCTCCGCAACCTGGAAGCACTCAAAACAGTAAAAATTCAATAGAGAACACCCTCTTTCAGGAATCTCTTATCACTCAAGTATACTACGAGAAACCCCGAGTGGATGCTGTACATGTGACGTTTGAAATGTATTATTTCATGGAACGATCTTCGCAGTCGCGAAAAACTTATCTTTTAGCCTGTGCTAACAATTTGAGTAAATGATTACCTTGAAAAACAAATCTTTGTTATCCATTATATCCTTCAACACTTCTTGCTCAGACATGATGTCCGTTTGCGTGGCTGCATCGGTACTTGTGGGAGAGGTGGGCGACAAGCTATAATGAAAGTATCAGCAATACGCAGCTCAGAAAGTTCAGATTCTGCTCAAAAGTCCATCAAGCGGGAAAGGAATGCACGCAACAGTCAACACAGAAATGCCGCAAAACTCAGAAAGTTCTGCGGAATTCTGGGAAATTCCTGAAGATTTCTTGCAAATCAGTTTCCTCAATTTTAGTTGACCCACAATTCATCTGAAAATGCTCTGCCAACTGCATAAAATACCACCCATTCCCTTCCCCACCGCAAACCCACGTCCTCAGAACTTTTCTTCGCTGACCCTACCTAACACAAAGCAGGGAGGTACTTATGACAAAATGTATTTGCTTGAAATGAAAAGGAATGCTCACCGAGATGCTGGAGTCAGCAGAGGATCGGTCGATGTCACAGAAGAGGAAAACACGCCAAGTGGCTTGGTTGATGCCCAAATACGATCGCTACTGGAGTGTGGGAACAGGACCGAAGTATATTTACCAAGATCGAGTTGATCGAGTAAATCTTGATTCAAATAGCTGTCAGAGGCGTCCGATGTGAACAAGTAGGGTGCTGGTGACACTTCAGGCGATTCGCTGATTATCGACGATAGTGGTGACATATTATCGAGTGTTGTTGCGACCACAGGTGAGAAGAGCTTGTCGGGCTTCATAACAACATCAACAACAGGTGACACAGAGCTGTTGAGTGGTAAAGTGCCTGCAGATGGCAACGATGGAGGCGGCAACTGAAAAAAAAAACATGAAGGGCAGAAAGAAACTGCGAGGTAAAATTCCACAGGTTGGCCTCACGTCACATCTACTGTTACGATATTCTTGACTTCGAGTTTGCAAGAATATGAAGCGAGAGATTACGATAAGGTGTGTGTGCAGCAAGGAAGTACATACACCAGTGGAGCCTGAGGAAGCGAGTGTGGCCTTTCCGTGACCAAAGGCGCACTAGTTGCAGCGCCTTGGGGTTGCCAATCAGGGTGAAAATCGGGTCGAGGACGTGGTCGCAGAAGTACGACCCCCCCCTGAAATCGAGGTCTTGGCACGACCCCCCCCCCCCCCCTAAAACAGAGCATACGCAAAATACAACAGCCGAGTGTGTCGATCAATGGCCTAATCGCTAGCTGCGGCGCGATTTGTCCCTGGGTCAGATTTGAAGTGAGTTCTCACAAGCGGCATCTTATCTTTCGACCTGGTAAAGCAATTCCACAAGAAAGAAAGTGGCTCTCTTAATGTGTGAACAATATGCTTGGATGATGATGCTCTATCATTGGTTAGCCAGCACTACAGACCAACAAAAAAAACTAGATCAAAACTTTTCAAAACTTTAAGTATGGAACAACCTAGTAGATAGTTATGCAGTTGATATTTTTGAATATTTATTATTACTTGAATGATACGCATCATTCAACTTCGTGTGTGGCCCTCATCTCGCTATTGTCGAAATTCTCCTCGAAATGTTTACAACGGTTGAATTTTGCTATTAAAAGAGTCGTGCCAATGCGATAGAATATTCAAGAGGCATCCGTCAAGAACACAATTTTGAACAAAAAAGTGTGAAGCTGGAGCAGCTTTTGTACTCCGTCGTCCTGCATAGATTGGCTTGAAAAAGATCATTCACGGATGAAGCCAATTTATAATGTTCTTCAAAACCTAATGCCGGGAAAGCATTGCGTTTTTCTAGTGAAATATTTAGTTGGATAGGAATAACTAACAATCTTACAAGGTTGGAAAACTTCTGTGCTCTATATCGCCTTCTGTTTGGACCAAATGGGCTCTGTTACGGAATCATCGGTAAAACGATAACGCAGTACGACGAAGACATATTGGCTAACAGCACAGTGATCCGCATCTCAAAGGCACAAATACGGCTTTTCGACCGCAACATGTCACATATTTCGAATCGAGAAGACTACTTGCGGATTCGAATTCTAAGAGCATCTGTGGAAAGACTCAGAAACGTTACTACGGCAAAATATGACTAAAAAAGTCTGTCGCACTGCACTGCGCTGAAAAGCCATCCTGCTGCGCTGCGGTCATTAATATTAGGTGTCCGACCAAATGTTGAATGGTTACATAGGGCGTGCTAGAATAACTTGCCTCAATATCCGCCCTTGTAAAAGTGAGTAAAAAATGAACTGGAGCTCTTCTTTTAATAAAAGTTCAAAAACAAAATGCCACTAACAAACCGGATTTCACATCACGAAATCCTTTCGAGTCGGAGTCATGTCTCTAGTTGCGAGTAAAAGCCGTCACCGGTGCGTAGGTGCTCCGTAGAAATTTTTTCCTAACCTTTGGGCAGGTTCGTTATAGGGGATCCGAGATGTTACCACGAGCAGTCTCTGCTCTCTTAGTAAGGCACCATGAAATATTCAAATGGAATCGAATAGGTACTTCCATTGATCGGGCGGTGATGAGGTCAGGGACGGTTTTCTCGTAGTGTCTGCAGCTGATCTCAATCTATCAGCAGTGCTGCATCTCGCTTAAGTGCGTATAGTCCCGATCCATTCTGGTATTTTGTCCAAGGAAGTGAGCCATTACGCAGCCATCTTTCACGTAAAATTTTGCATGGTTTTAGTATCCTATTCGACAAAAACAAGTGCGGACGTCACTTCATAGCTTATCGCAGCCCAGACATTTTTGTTGCAGTTCCACAACATTCACGAAACCATCCCTCGTCAATTCATACAGTTCCTAGGCAAATCGCTCGAAGGTTTTGACAATGGGAGGTGGCTCACAACATTTCATTGAGAAAGCCTATATCCATGTTGTAGCGCGCTGATGTAATCATCCAAAGAACATCTTGACGTCGGCCCGGATTATCTTTATAGGTGCAGCATGGAGTGAGACCTTGGCAGCCATAAGCCCAAAGCCATAACATTCTCTGGGCGATGACATCTCGAGGAATGGCTTACTTCCAACTTTTTGACACTGCTTGTTGGCGACTTCACACGATTGGGCCCTCACCATGTCTTGTACAACTTCAGTACTTTCGAGAAAGTTGCAGTCGCAAGTGTCCACCATTCTCAGTCGCTTTCACAGCTCTAAGATCCCTTAATTATCATTTGATGGCGAACTCGCAGGTCTACCGCGCACTGATAGCGCTTTAGCTAATGTTTTCGCACAGGAACAAAAATGCGCAAACAAAAGCGAAAATCAGGATTAAATTTTTGATTATGATTATTTTTTTGGTGTGGTAATCCCATTAAAATATCAAAGTAGGGAAGGGAGGTGGGCTATAAAATAAAAGGATAAAGCATTTGCCGTTGATCAATCCTTTTTGGGATGCGGCACGCATTCTACTTCCATTTGTACATTCGTAGTGGCGTTTGAATGCGATGTGGCCTATACAATGACTTGCGGGGGCCAGCCGATGTACAAGTCAGTGTTTTTTATCCTCCCAGACAAGTCTGGTACCAATTAACCGACCCCGGAGGGATGGAAGGCTTGGTTGGCCCGGGCGACTCACGACCCAGGATCCCCGGACCGCTCGCGTGGTAAGCGTGCCACTTGCCACTACACCACTTCCGCCCGAGGTGGGCTATAAGTCGAGATAAAAGGAAAGAAAATCGTGAAATACACTGAAAGTACGAGCCCCATTTTGCTCTACATTGCGGAGAAGTTCAAAAGGCCGGCAGGGAGATGAGAGATAATGTGAGCGCGGAGAGCGGTAGAGAAGTCCGAGAAGAGAGAGCATAGCAGATCAACGTAGCGACGCAGACAAGATATCGAAGCGGTGGGCGGACCATGTTAGTTTGGTGGAGTCTGTTCGGAAGACTTTAGCGCCTAGCCTCTTAGTGACGCGATCTCTGCAGTGGCGGACCACACACCTCTGTCTGAGTTAGCGACTACTTCGGTGAGGCTAAGCTCGGACTTGTCTTTAAAGGCAGAATTTACGACAAAAAGTTAGCTCATTGGAAATAAGGGTAGAGGTGGTCAGTGGAGCAGGAAGAAGAAACCATTTGAAACGGCCTGAAACCCGAGAAATGGGACCCTTCCTTGCCCGTTGACTTGATTGATGCGACTCTCATCGCTGTGCCCTCTTCGACGCCATCGCTCTCTCTGTCGATGGGTGTTCCGCGCCAACTGTGCCAAGAGCCATGCCAGATCGCCGAGGTCAAATCTTTCGCTGCCAATTTGCGTCGCGTCGGTCAGCACCCTCAGGAGGTCCGCCTGTCTCCAACTGTGTGAATTCTCCTTTCTTTGACCTTTGTTCTTATCGCAAATTCCTCCATTGAGCGACCACTGCCCAGGGAAAATGAAGTCCAACCATTTCGCAGACGCGGGCACTTAGAAGTGCAATTCAAAGCACTGATAGAAGAAATGGTCACCAAAAGGTTGACCCCTAACTGATCGCTCATTGCTTCCAAGGACCAGCAGAACAAACGCTGTAACGAGCAAGTAATTCTGGAGCGCCCTGTAACGTAGGTGTGTTGGTTTTGCAAAACAAACGATTTTTATCCAAGTTTCTCAACAGATTCCGAGTGCAGCTTCTGTAGGCATAATTAACCCATTCGTGACAATGTCAGCCACCGGTGGCTGACAAAGATCTCACTCGGGACAATGGCATTACTGTGGCTGCAGGGCTTCAAATGGAATTTGGAAAGTTTTCTTTCCATGAAAAGAATCTTCATACCCTCGCTCATCTACGCCAGCCCTGGGCAGAGGAAATCTCCATCCACTCAAATTTTATTGAAGAAAAATCTCCTGACTCTGCTGCTATTGCGCAATCCTGCGCGGTCGCGAATGGGTTAAAAAATCCACACGGCGCCAAACTGCACTAGAAAAAAAAGGTCAAAAGAGCGTTTTACTGGAGAATTTTAACCGCCATTGCACTTAGCTGACCTTTGGCAATGTATGACAGCGGGGGAACCCAACCAAATGGGCTCAAACGCAAGAGCCGGGATAAAATGGGTTTCTAAGAGTATCAATAATGAAGCTGGAAGTGGAGAGTGGTCTGGAAAAAAAAACAAAGAAAGCAGAAGAAATTCCCAATTATGCGTCAAAGAAGGCACCTCTCTCTTTCCACCATATTCCACCCACCTTGGGATAGAGGAGCAGCTGCATGCTAACGCTGCAGCAACGGCGGCCGTACTTTCTCGTGGCGCCAGTGGCAGCCGACAATGGAAGTGCGGAGCAAGGTGTGGAATAGGGATCGAGCAAACTTCTAGCGCCTTTGTCGAGCACTTCGAAGACGCAGAGATCATGATTTCAAAGCTTGCCCGCCTGCCTATTATAACAGGGGAGGAACAGGTGAATTGCCGAACCCAAACAGTGCCTTTAGGGGACTGTGCTTGACCATGAGCGGGCGTGTGCCATGGTTGGATCCTTTTTGAAAGAAAAAACCTCCATCTTGGTAAGAATGGGGTACTGGGAAATATTTGAACACATGTGAACATAATAATGCGTTCACGCAGATGAATAGGCGCAAAATAAGGATGATGACCACGAAGATCCTTGGGATCATTATCCATCGACCAATATACAATAAGTGCTCCGCATCAATTACTTTAGAGTCCCAAGTTATTTTTACACATTCAGGTGAACATGAGACTTCGCGGCAGAACAATACTAAAGTAACTGCAAACGCCTTAACTCTGCGTGTTAATTTCTGAATGACAACATATAAAGTGACATGCCACTAAAATCACCTATTCAGCACATACCTTATACGGACGCTCAGGAAGCGAAAGCCTTCCCGAATGGTTATGCAATGGATGTTGCCAAATGGGAAAACCATCACCACCCAACGGCGTCACCAGCAC
The DNA here is from genome assembly GCA_036418205.1 of Ostertagia ostertagi. Taxonomy (NCBI): domain Eukaryota; kingdom Metazoa; phylum Nematoda; class Chromadorea; order Rhabditida; family Trichostrongylidae; genus Ostertagia; species Ostertagia ostertagi. The sequence goes on along the minus strand of MU868475.1, from coordinate 127,805 downwards.
TGCTCTCCAAGAGTGTTTACCATTTCGAGATTGAAAAAAGACGGTAGCCCTTAAATATCAGAATCAATTATTCCAGGCGCGCAAGTGCAAAGAATGTAATCAATCTTTTTGTCCAGTCAACTTTAAAAATTTACTTTGCCTATGAGCAGTTAAAAATGCTACTAACAACATCACACTACACCTCTCTCTGTACATTAACAAGACACACCAACGGCACCCCACATGGACTGCCAGTAATGGGTGCTCGTGGGAAGATGGCACTCCACATGCCAGTTAGTAATCCATGCCATTTGAAATAGCACAAGTTATTCGAATAATTTTTATATCAAGGAAATAACCAGGCCAATGAATAACCATAAACGGTAATATCTATTCTAAACGAGCAACCGGAGCAAATTCAAACCTTTATAAATGGCAAGATAAGTGACACTAAACAATCGAAGCAAAAATGCTTATGGTGCTCATTGCAGCTAAAATTCATGAATCTTGGTTTCTTTGCCATCACACGTCATTTTGCTCGGAAATTAGGTTCTATGCCACTGTATAATCACTACTCATTAAACACTAAGGATAAAGGATAAAGCATTTGCCGTTGATCAATCCCTTTTGGGATGCGCATTCTACTTCCATTTGTACATTCGTAGTGGCGTTTGAATGCGATGTGGCCTATACAATGACTTGCGGGGGCCAGCCGATGTACAAGTCAGTGTTTTTATCCTCCCAGACAAGTCTGGTACCAATTAACCGACCCCGGAGGGATGGAAGGCTTGGTTGGCCCGGGCGACTCACGACCCAGGATTTGATCCCCGGACCGCTCGCGTGGTAAGCGTGCCACTTGCCACTACACCACTTCCGCCCCGCATTGAACACTAATGAAATTATTTAGACAAAATGATGTTTGCTTTTTTTTCATTTTCCGCGGATATAGGACAACGCGGCGGCACTCACAAAATTGCGCTCGCCCCACACGTCGTCGTGATTGTGTTAATGACCAGGCTTGCTATATTTCCGTTCTCCTCGGATTTGGACTTCCAAACAAAAATTTTCTTTTTTTTTCAAGATCAAGCTCTTCTCACCTGCATTTAGTATCTGGAGCAGGAGGGGTATCACCCTGCGTCAAATCAGTCCACGCAATAAACGCGGAACCATGTTTAGGGTTACTGATAAATCCAAAAAATGTGGGTTGATTTGTATTTATATTTGAAACCTGGAAATATTGTTACGCATTTCGTGAACTTCTACTTGAAGCTTAGCCTTTTATACCTCTCTTATGATATTTACCGTCCAGTTGTCGTCCGTCTGAAGTAAGGAAGCATTTTGGACACGTATAGTTGCATCATCACCAATGACCTAAAATAGCCGCTTAAAGAAATGAGCAAAAAATTTTGTTCCATTTTGTCAGAGAAATAACTTGAACACCAAAAAGCGTCCGAAAAACACAATGACCAGAAAATAAGTTCGTTGAAGTCCAATTTTTAAGCAGAGCCAGGGTTTTTAAACAAAGTAAAGTCCTGACGCCAGGCCCTGATAAAGCTAAGGCAACAAGCCCAGAAGTTATGGGCTCCGCGCGGATCCTGATCGTGGCCAAACTCCGCGAAGTTGTACTTCATGAATAACTTTTTCGCGTGCGATCGATTGCTTGCACACAACGCGCACTAACGTTTGGCCACTGCGCGGGTATGGCCCCACCACTCTGTAGAGTCTAGCTCTGCCCATTATCCATGGCATTTTTCAGCAGATAAAAAATACGACAAAAGTGATAACAGTCTGAAAAGTTCCCGCTGTTACGTAAGAAAAGAGAGAAATTCACGTGTTGTTGCATGCGTGGATAGATAAGAAGAAACCAACTGTAGAATAGGTGAGATTCTCAAAGCCGTTTGCTTCAGAAAAACACACAGCCGACAGGAACACAGCCTTCTATGTACATTGCCTCTATATTATTACCCAATACAATATATTTCTTACCAAATACTATATATTTTTCGAAAGACGCAGACCGCAGAGGAAGCGACTGCTAAGTTTGGGATTTCCGGTCAAAATTTCGCTTTTCCCCGCCAGATATGTGGTGGTAAGCAAGAGCGGAACATGTGCAGAAGTGACGGGGGGTTTGACAAGGTTTAAGGCGCTAGGAGCCAAGGTTGGAGCATTGGCGCCGCCCCAACCCCATTGAGCCCGCCCACCGTTCCACGTGACCTTCCAAACAACCACCTGGAACACTAGATGTTAAGGTGTTGTTTGGAAGGTCGTAGGGAATATTTAGCGGATTTCAACTGCGAAAGTTCAACATCAAAGCCTATGTTACGACCATTATCGAGAACGTTGTCATTCATCTAATGAGAGTCAAATTTTCAAAATGGAAAATAAACAAAAAAGCACAGATAGAAGAAATACGAATTAGAAACAATCAATTCTAATTGTTGAGTTTTATGGCCCCGTCGGTTAATGGCACAGGTGAGCAGTTGCTGTAAACACGTCCTCAGGAGCACTTCTTGAAGCCGTAGCTTAGAAGCAACTTACCAGGAGGAAGATCAGATTTTGGACTTCTTTGGGGGTATTTCCTCCTTTTTTCCTTCAACGTCGACTCACTTAGGACCCAGTACTTCGTATTTGAGAGATAACTTCCTCATTTCATCCCGGGGCTTGCATTCAGTCTAGGTCACCTTCCTGAAAACCCTACCTGGGCGCTAGGTAGAGGTGCGATGTAGATAGAGGTGTGAATTTTGACTACATTTCCTTCAACCGCTCCGACCAAAAATCTAATAGGTATTCCGTTCCGGTTCAGCCGCTTTGTGGCCTGCAGTCACTGCCACTGAATAAGCAGAAAACCTCCAGCCCTTTTGATCAAGACCAAAATGACAGGACGAGATGTAATAGATCTTCCTCCCTACTGCGTGAGATCCACGCAATCGCATGGTTCGCTGTCTTGATCACCCGTCGCCAGTTCTGTCCAGGGCATCTTCCATCGTGGCCGTGACCTTCACCTAGGTCCTTCTTGATTACGTCTTTCCACCTCTTCTTTGGGGCTCCTCGCGGTCGCTTGCCTTGCGCTTCGAAGTCCATCGCTGTTCTTATCGGATGGTCCTGTGGCCTCCTTAGCACATGCCCATACCATCGCAGACGCTGTTCCCGTACCTTCAGCTGGACAGGGGCAGTCTGCATGACCGCTCTGACATCCTCGTTTCTGACCCTGTCCAGTCGCGTCCAGCCGCAGGCCCATCTCAGCATCCTCATTTTAGGGAAGTGAAACTGCCGTCGTGGAATCTTCTTCAGGGCTACCATATAGTCGCATTCCATCATCACTGTTCGGTACACATTCCCTTTAGCGTTCTGGATTACCTATCGCAGAGTTACGATGGACCCCTCCATTTCATTCACCCCGCGCTAGGCATGTTTATGTGAAAGGGGACTTCATCGGCTGGCCTGTCAACCTGGACAAGGGTATTACGACCATTTTTGCAATTTTTGAAGAGCATGGTTGAGTCCCGGTAGGGATAGAACCTGCGCGCTTCAGAGGTGCAGTCGTAAGAAGCCACGTGAAAACTCACTGCGCACACGATAACATCACTTCATTAAAGGCAAAGGTCGGGCTCAGTCGCGCTAGAAGAGTCACATTGCAGCAACTTCCCACCTTGAAAAACGTCGTTAAGCCCCGGGGCCGTCGGTTTCAATCCGGGACCGCCTCGTCAATCCAGGACCGCCCACCTCCGGAAGTGGTGCGTGGCTGGCATAACGTGTGAAATCAGCTAGGTTGATTGCCGTATCAACCGATAGAACGACTGACATCTCCAGAAAACTTGTTTGTACGTGCCTCTTTCCCCAAGCCAGCCTCCTTCACTGCTAGTGGGAAAGAGGGTTTTGTTAACGGCCTTGTCGACGGTTTTTCTCAGTTTTTTCTCCACTGTCGTTCCACTTCGCATCTCTATACTCAGTTTCATAATACCCCTTAATGAGCCCGACTTTTGCCTTTAAATGAACCTTAACTTTGTTGTGTAGCTTTATCGGTGCGTATGTTTTATGTTCTTCGATCTATAGACAATCGGGTTTTTTAAGGAGTTGATTGTCTTTTCGAACAAAAAAGAGGATGAGAGTAAAATAGTAAGTTTGAGCTCACCTCCAAATCTGTAGCAGTCCATGGAACGTCTTCAAATGTACCAGTCCATGATGCAGTTATTTTCACACAAATCATTGCGCGTAAACGATGACTGAACTGCTGAGTAGGAACAAAAATTCTACCTAAACACCATATTTTAGCGGACACAAAGCGTATACCGATAAAAAAATTAACCTACCAATAATATCGTTCCACAGCCATGCATTATGAGTGCTAGATGACACTCGATTAACAACGGCATTCAAGCGCAATAACAACTTGCATGGATCTTTATTATCAACAATTACTTCGTATAACTGAAAACCACCTGATAATTGTACACCCGAGCTGATGAGAAGGAATTCAAAAAATTCCCTCGTATTTCGTATGCCTTTCGAGAGGTTCACCACTCATGGTACAGGGTCCGCCGTAAATAGTCTAGGAAAGCACTTATGGCACAGCATACGGTTTTGGGAAATGGGAACGATTTTGGAAAAATTTGGAGGAAGTCGAAGATTTTCGCAAACTTTAAGCTTTTTTGTTTCAGTTGTTATACTTCCCATAGAGATACACCTTCCAAAATACGGAATGAGGGAGAAGGGCAAGGCGTGAAAAAGCTGAATCTCCTAAAT
>MU868475.1:108333-122566 GCA_036418205.1 Ostertagia ostertagi | reverse complement strand
GTTACGACCGCCCACCGAGATGTGGGGCGTGGCTCTCATAACGTGTGGAATCAGCTAGGTTGATTGCCGTATCAACCGACAGAACGATTGAGTTCTCCAGAAAACTTGTTTGTACGTGCCTCTTTCCCCAAGCCAGCCTCCTTCACTGCTAGTGGGAAAGAGGGTTTTGTTAACGGCCTTGTCGACGGTTTTTCTCAGTTTTTTCTCCACTGTCGTTCCACTTCGCATCTCTATACTCAGTTTTCATAATACCCCCTTAATAAGCCCGACTTTTGCCTTTAAATGAACCTTAACTTTGTTGTGTAGCTTTATCGGTGCGTATGTTTTATGTTCTTCGATCTATAGACAATCGGGTTTTTTAAGGAGTTGATTGTCTTTTCGAACAAAAAAGAGGATGAGAGTAAAATAGTAAGTTTGAGCTCACCTCCAAATCTGTAGCAGTCCATGGAACGTCTTCAAATGTACCAGTCCATGATGCAGTTATTTTCACACAAATCATTGCGCGTAAACGATGACTGAACTGCTGAGTAGGAACAAAAATTCTACCTAAACACCATATTTTAGCGGACACAAAGCGTATACCGATAAAAAAATTAACCTACCAATAATATCGTTCCACAGCCATGCATTATGAGTGCTAGATGACACTCGATTAACAACGGCATTCAAGCGCAATAACAACTTGCATGGATCTTTATTATCAACAATTACTTCGTATAACTGAAAACCACCTGATAATTGTACACCCGAGCTGATGAGAAGGAATTCAAAAAATTCCCTCGTATTTCGTATGCCTTTCGAGAGGTTCGCGACTCATGGTACAGGGTTCGCAGTAAATATTCTATGAAAGTACTTATGGCACAAAACATGGTTTTGTGAAATGGGAACGATTCTGAAAATTTGAAGGATATCGGTGATTTTTGCAAACTTTCAGCTTTTCTTTTGTTTCAATTGTTATACTTCCCATAGAGATACACCATAGGCCGAGCAATATTCAAGCACCATATGGATGCCTTCCAAAACACGGAAGGAGGGAGAAGGGCAAGGTGTGAAAAAGCTGAATCTCCTAAACCCCATGACTGAGTCAGTATCGTCGTGACAACACATATTATCGCACATACATGTCGCGATATTTGCCCCTATTACTTATTCTTGTCATATGCCTATTGTGAATACATTTTTATTCATATATTAATCTGTCAACCCGAGCTTGTGCAACAGCTATAAATAAGGAAATAAATAGACACCATACTCACCAAACCAAGATTTTCCACGTTCCGCACTATCCAAATAGCTCGCGACTCCGTATCAACTTGTTTAACAACATCATAACGAATGCATGTACCAATATTCATCCATGGCTCCCGCATACACGATGGTAGCGTTGCTTTCCCAGATTGCTGGAACAAATAAAACAATCCCGAATAACAAAATAAGTATAAATCCTTCTATCTCATAAACCGATAACTTGGTGTGTTGGTTTCTATGTATGTACCCTCCCTTTCAAAAAAAAAACGAGAAGAGCGTCGGGTGCAGACCATACACCACAAGTGACGACGGCCTCCAAGTAAATCAGTAGTGGTTCATAGTGATAGCTGATTTTGGTAAATGATAGTTGTAATTAGTGACAACTGAGAATACAACTGCAACAGGCTAATCATTTCATTGGCAGAAAACATTTACATTTTGTGGAGGCCGTCGTCACTTGTGGTGCATGGTCTGCACCCGACGCTTTCTCGTTTTCTGAAAGGAAGTATACGTATGTCTATCTGTCCGTCCGCAAAATGAAGTGAGTGAGTAAGGAAGCTCATGGGATAAACAAACCGCTAACAAATCGGGTAGCTTACAGGATTTGAGATATCAATGTTTTGCAGCAGGATAGTTGTGATAACACTCTTAGGGCTATATAAACACCTGCTTAGCACACTTCCGTTCATTCCACATGGTGCTGCAGTGGCAGCTGGAGGGCAGTGGAGAGAGGAAGAGAGGAAAAGAGAGGAGGAAGAAAACCTTTCGTCGAGAGATCAATGGAACAGATAAGTATTCTGATATCACAGTACTACAGCCCTCTACTATATGTATGGAACTCCTTTCTGTGCATCCGCGTCAATTTCACGATCCACTTGGTGTAACAAATGGAAGAAACCACAGCGGAAGGGGCGAAGCTCACACAGGGAAGGCAGGTACCGGCGATGGACGGGGACCAATCTGGTATGTCCATAAACTGCAGTGCGTTTCAAAAGTATAAAAGCACCACTGAAACAACTTCATATTAGGGGTGGGGAAGGACTTCATAGCTTGTGACCTTGATTAAATTCAGCAAACTTAAAACAAAATTCCCTTGTTACAGCAGGCACTATGAGCTACAAACATTTCTACAGGAAAATTTGAAAATGCCTCTCGTTCCGAAAGCAGAACGGCTTCTTAGACGCGACCTCTGCAATGTGCATTGACAATTAGAACTTTCTACAGAGTAATAGTATCCGGATGCACAGTAGCACGCATGAGGTGTTCCACAGCGGTTCACTGTTTGCCACCAGCGTAAATCTGCCTCACAATAATCCCTCATATTTCTTCTATATTACTCAGATCCGAACTGGCAAGGCAATCCATAACAGTGATTTCGTAGAAGCTAAGCCAGTGTTCAGAGCGGATCATTCAAGTGGACGGCAGTATTGTCACCAACAAAGGCGAAATCTACGGGAGATTTTCAAATAGGAATGAATTCAAATGACAAGCGAAAACCTCCTGATAGTCGCTGCAGTCTATTTTAACTGATTCAAGAGCCAATGAGAGAACAGTACTGCTGCACAATGCAGCCCAGATTATCTGAAATCCGCCTTCGAAGTTACGGGGCAAAAACAAGTAGATCAATTTTGACATCCCTCAATCAGCTCTAATATCCAGCCGGCGCATCTCAATTGAACTAATTCTTATCTGAGAAGATAACTGAAACTTGACAAAACAAACTAGTCTTTTTATGAGAAGCGCCTTCCTAGAACCACCTGCAGGATCCCATTCTGTTCTCATGTTCCGATCAATTTACAGGCGAGCTGTTTTGTGATCCCTGGCTTGCTCACTTGTAGGTTTGGTCACGGATTGCCTCATTTCAGCAACTACGCCCACTATCTTGTCTTAGATAGAGAGAAAACGTGAACGTTCAGAGTTACTCGCCTTTCTTCACTGTTTGGTTTCCATACGTAACTGCTCATGCCGTCCTACAAAGACCGACGTAAGCACCAAATCTGGTTTTCAAGCACTCCTATTCAAAAGCAGCGTCGGCCTAGGCTTCCGCATTATAGGAACTGTAGCACATGATTTGGCAAGTACGACATCGAATGAACTTGACTATTCTAATATCCCAGATTTCGTTTTATTCATGAAAGAAAGTCTTGCGCCACTTCATACGAGACTTTCGATTGGTGAACATTCAACCAGGTACACTATCACTAGCCTACTCGAGACATGCTCATTTTTCGTGCAGCTTCTCAAGCGTCTTACTTTAGACTTTCTGCGACTTTTCTTCTTTGTTACGGCGCTGGAGTATCGGTGCTGAGTCTTTGCTGTGTTTTAATAAAAATGTACCCAATGTGTGACCGAAGCCGATCAGGCGCATATTCGGTTCTACTCTGACAACTTGTGATGTCCAGGTAACAATTCACGTGACACAGCAACGGTCAAACCGGTCATGGCAACTACATAATTGCCTAAAGCGGAAGTAGTACAAAAAAGCGTAAGCAGTCACCTCGTTTGGTAATGCTAGCGATCGAATTGGTGGCCGTTAAGTTCGACCAAGTCCCAGTTGATAAAAAATCAATCATATCATCTGATAATTGAATTCGGCTCAATGTAGCTCGGGGGGGGGCAGTCCACATGACATAGTGGAAACTCGAACATTTCAACTTCTCACGCATGTCAAGTGACTGCCCTCACCCCCACCCCCTAGACTGGCTACACTCCCCCTGGCTCACGGACTTCCCGCTCTACACTGAGGTAAAAGAACATGCCACACGACGCGGCCGCAACTGCCCCCACCTCCAGGCCCCATTGCGCCTTAAATTCAATATCCATTTGAATAAATGTATATAATTTCCGCTGAATTCTGAACGCTGCTACGCTAGCTGTGGGCGCAGTTGTCGAAAACTTCGTTCAGAGGGTAGGGAAGGGTCGTACCAATACGGCTATTGCCTTGATGCAATATTCACTATTTGGAAGTCGAGTGGCAGGTTTTGAACTTGCTCCGATAGAAATAAATATTTCGCCATCTACCCAGACCGTAGTTGACTGAAGAATTCCTGGTCTATTAATAATTGAGAGCTAACCCTATGCAAAAATATCGAATTTTCAAGCATATTCGATGGGTAATAGAAAAGTTTTTGCTTTGTTCCATTCTTCACCATTTTCTACGCGAGAAATGAAGCTACTGTCAAAAAGAAACTGAGATGGTAGCCGTTTACGAAGTTGCATCCACGAAGTTGGACATCTATGGAGGTCTGATCGCCCAAAAAAGATCAAAGGATTTCTTATCGGCATGCAGGCTCCTGCACTACATGGGCCAGGATCCCTTGACATCTCCCACTCTATTGTTACGAGCTCGAAAAAGAGAGCTAGTCGTCTGCACGACTTGAAGTTTGCGCTCCAAGCTTGGAGCTCTTCGTATCGTCTAACCTGATATTGTCGAGTATGTAGCCATTTCTCTACGCTCATCGTCCTACTACGTTGTGTACCTTTTTGGACAATATTCACAAGAGCCTTTGAGCATCCATAAGATAAACCCAAAGATAAGTAATGGGATTTTCGAAGAATTCAACAGAGCAGGAACAACGAGAATTGAAATTAACTTCCTAACTCCGCAATGAATTGAGCCTGAGCAACCACACATTCTTCCTCTCCGTTGGTTCTCGTTCAAAAAGGAGAAGGGAAAGAAAACTTGAGTCAAATACTATCCGAGGCCGAATTTTCCAAAAAACTGTCGTCAATTTCACTATTTAGGACAACTGGATTTGAAAGCAGGGAGTGTCGGCTCACGTACTGAATTTTGTGGAACTCTGCTAATGAGGAAAGGGGCTCAGGTCGCCGTGGCTATTCGAGATCAGATATCTACTCTTCTGAGTTTTAGAACGCTGAGTTCAAGTCAGCATTCCAAATCCGCTGAACGGTTTTCTGAATGGTTATGAAGTGGAGGAGCGCAATGGTAGTGCGCCGGACTCTTATTCAGAAGGTCATGGGATCGGGTCTCTCGGGAACTTAATTCCTTGCTTTCATCGCGAAAAATTTTAATGGGATTCCTTGCTCGTTTTACATCTGTGCCGTTTTTCACCTTTGTCACACTTATCAGTATGATGAATTTACAATGAAATTTGGTAATCATTTGCTCATGGCTGCTTATAATCACGCACAAATGAGCTCAGTGTTCCTCAACCCATTTGGGGGAATTCATAGGCAAGCGTCGTTCATAAAAGTATTTCCAGAAGTAACGCGCACAAAACCAAAGAAACCAATCGCACGAACACTTGCTCTGGAACACGCACCATTATCGCTATGCTTTAGCAGATTGGATGGCAGGCAACACCACTCAAAAGCGCACATAGAAACATCCATCTCTTGGAAGACCATGGCGATCTGAAGAGCTTTTCTTGTAGCTCATTTGTTCGACTTCACGGCGAACGAATGAGCTTACAAGGAAAGCTCTTCAGGTCCCCAATTGAATGGTAGTGGACTCTTGAACTCTTGAATAAGAACGAATTCAAAGGTGAAGCACCGCACGAAGCGAAGCAATTCATGCAAATGGGCAAAAATTGATATCCAAAAAGTATGAGATGAAATTCTGACGAATATCATGCGGCAAGGTTCGATTCCTGTAGGGTCCATTTGAAGGAAATTGCAAAGTTTTTGGCGTTTGTTTCGATTAAATAATTTTGACAATGGTTCAATGATATGAGTTTTTGAGAAAAGGTTGTGGTGCCTGGAAATTCGGGAATAATTTTATAGTCCAGGAGCTCTAACTTCAAACTTTGAACTCAGCACTTTAAGGCTGAATGATGTTTAGTTATAAAAAATGGATGAACATATGCGAAAGGAAGCGAAAGTCTGAGAATTGACTCACAGAAGAATACACAGTTAAATCACCATCCGATGGAATAATAACAATAACACCGATCTGAAAATGGATGTAAAATTATTTATGTTGAAAACCAACAAGAGTGATTAATTGCAGTAGTATTCTCTTCTATCATTTCCCACACTGCAACCCGACATTCTACAATACATCAATCAATCAAAACAACCTATTAGATTGAAAATGTGAACAAAAATGGTTGTGACCCACATTCAAAAAAGGTATTGTTGTTATCACTCTAATTCTAATTATCGTAGCAATCACCAACCTGACCATTGGCTCTATCGGGCACTTTTTCAAAACCCTTCTTTTCGTCTATCGTATTCATATTTATGCTCCAAGCAACATATCGACAATTTTTGATATCCGGTTGACGAAAAATCTGAAAGATAAGCAACAGTGGGATAAAGAGTAAACACTGAAAAGTCACTGAATACACAATTTTCCGTCTACACCCTAAAAAGGACTATATACTGTTGTAGGAAGTAGCGACCAATGCAGAAGAGTTCGCTGCTCTTCAGCACTTACATCAACACCATTCCATTCTACAGAGCATTACATAAGAAAGCATCCTAATTTCGGATTCTTCAACTTGCGTCATGAAAAACACTAGAGTAACTAAAAAACCATTGCGCTATTGTCGCTAAGACCCGCGCTATGAATTTCCGGTCAAACATACACACAAACACACACCAACAGACACACTTAGCGGATCATATATAGTAGGATTGTCCACATGCCAGTACTGCCTTACAGGGAACACGATGTTTTTGGACCGCGCCTACCTAATGTAAAGAGTAACCACTCGAGCTAGTTGACTTTTCAAGGCTCAGAGCAGAAACTTTTGAATAAGAAACTTGTAAGTGGTTGGATTTCCATAGTCAGCCCCCTATAATAAGAGCATAAAAATGGTAGTTTTCCGATCACTATTTCCAACAAAACCAATTTTGAAGGGAGCCATGAGGAGAGTGCTCGAAAAATTAAGTGGAAAAAAGCGGAACAGCGGGACAACTTTCAACCCGCTCAAGTTCGGAATGAGTTCTCAGCAAGAAGTAGGAAGCTCTTAACCCGAGACAATATTAGGAAGGGAATCTAAACTGTTTGTTCTATAAAAAATTCTCAAAATACTGCACAATCGTGGATAGTTCTCTGAACTATGCAGCCACACAGATTACAACCTACTTGAATATTTTTTTTAATTTTGAGTCTGAAAGGCCACTTAAGCACCTAAATGAAATGCTTGAGGATCTTGGGCGATCTCTATCGGAGGCAGGATTGTTGCCGCCGTGACAGCACGCGCGCAGGCCGCGTGCTGCCATCATAACAGTTACACATAGCAACTGTTAGGAGGAGGGAGGGGGTGGAGCTGGTCGTATCGAGATCCCCGATGACGAGAGCAGTCGCGAAACTTTTGGAATCGGCCCAACGTGACAGTTGACCCTGGGCAAAAGCTTCGACTATTGCGTATTTACGTTCGCATAAGAAACGAAAATGATGGCTATTCGAACCATGAATTACTCTAGCCATATTTCACTCTATTTGTATCTATTTGTTTTTCAACGGTCTCTTCATTGACGCGCTCTTATCGTTAGAGTAGCATGTTTTGCAATGGATAAGAGGCAATTTTTTTTTCAACCATAGCCTTTCAACTCCACGACAGATACATAACTACCCTCTAAAGAAGCTCATCAATGAGTGGTTCGGAGCAATCCCAAATAGATCTCGCAACTTGGTGGCGGCGGGCGTGACCAAAGACTCTTCTAAAGGCCGATGTCAGACTTTGCGAATCGCGCGATTCGCTAGCGTCTGCGGTCGCGTCGCGGCCAGTGAATCACTCAATTGGCTGGTACCGCAACGCGACCGCGGACGCTAGCGAATCGCGCGATTCGCAAAGTCTGACATCGGCCAAAGAGATGGCGGCTCCAAGACAAAAACTACGCAAACGTGGCTCACCTTCAATTGAATTATTTTATCCATTTCAGCACCATATCCCAACCACGGTTTGTTGAGCTTGTTGAAATCGTTTCTAGCGGAATACGGTACAAAAACTCGTCCATATTTTTTAACTTCAGCGTAACAATATCTACAAAATTAAACTTTTTTGCTGTCATAGCTCCACCAAAGATAAAAAAGAAGATACATCGAAAAAGCCATCTGGCAGAAACATTCGAGCACACTGTATATTAATACAGGGTGGCTACAAATCACGTAACAAGAGCGTACCGCATACAATTTCGAAAATAAAGCAAAAGATATTGAATGTAGCTTCAAAGTATTTGGTCCTACTAGCCTGATGCTCTCTGATATTACTAAGTAGAATTTATTAACTTTAGTTGTTCAAGCCCTTGACTCTTCGGGAGCTAATCGCTACTTGGCTCCTATTCGGAGGAGGATTGGAGGTGTACCATTGCAAAACAACTCAAGAACTCCGAGAAGCCTGCAACTACCCCCGTAACAAAGTGCAGCGAACCAGGTACTGGAACCATCGGTCTGACCAAGGAAGAGAAGCTACTATTATTATCAAGAACAAAACTGACAAAGTTATTGCGAAGCTGCGCTGTACTAGCACATTCTATCGATCATTTGCCTTCCGTAGCAGCTCAGACGCACTTGTTAGCAGGTAATTGCCAGAAGGCATCCCGTGAGTGGGCGTAAGAGCAGAAAAGCCCGGTATTGAAATGGGGCGACCTTCTCAGTTGCCGACCTTTCTCACTGATATGAAGCTATTCATAAATGAGTGTCTTGAAAAAGTAGAACGGAAAAAGCTACATCTATAACTACTCCAAACAAGCTATATATCGAATATCATCGAATCCGGATTCGGTGAGTGTTTTTGCGGCGAATACCCCTGAACGGAATACCCTCACTACCTTGACTTCTAATATACAAAGCTTTAAAAGGAGAGCAGAAATTATTCCGATCTCTTTCAAACTCAAAATATTCCTCGGGCCAAAGGAAGTCTTGGGAGAAATCACAATACACTGAACATTTCGGTAGTGCCCACGACGACATTCTTGCTAGCAGAGCTGCCCTGGATCATTTCTTCGAAGAGTGATCACCTGGATCTCCCTATGGAAATCTACTAGATGACACTGTACGGAGTGTAGTGAAGACGAGTACCTGCTCCAGACATGACGAAAACGTAGAGGGATTCAAGAACCAATTCGGAATGCCTGGGCCGCACTTGAAGTCGTCTATCTACACGCCGCGAGATGAACGCATTTTTACGAGAGACTCCACTCCTTCTCCAAAGCAAATAGTGGTTACCCGGTTGAATAATGTGGTCTACCGTATAATAGCCTTCAGTGAGTATATTTTGCTTTCCGCTTGTCTTTTTTCGCAGTACAGATTTCCCATAATCACTTCATCTTGTTAGTGTATTTTTGGCCACCCAGCATAGGGGTGGAGAGGATTGGAGAAGGGAGCAAAAAAAAGCATTTTGCCCACGTCACACACCGGCGATTTTTCTTTGTTGCAAAAAACCGCCACTGATCGAAGGCTCACATAAAAAAAATCCCTGAAATTCTCACTACAAACAGGAGCAATCCCTCCTTTACTGCCGTTGTCATCTTCAGAATACGACGTCATCTGCCATTGCCGTCAAGGTCAAGGAGATACCGTCATTATTTCAGCTGGACTGTAGAACAGCTGTGGCTATGCAAGCCACCTCCGACCTAGTGTTCTAGAAAATGTAATGCACGGCCCTTCAGAGACTGCGCTGAGCTCGAAGTGTCCACCGAAGTGGATTTTTCTGATGCCACCCGCGCACATGGTCATCATAGTTTTTCTTTTTCATAAACTATATGCCCCTCATTTTAGTTGGGAGCATTCGGTTTGAACTTAAGTAAATGTGATTTCGTTTAGCGGGACAACATGCATTTTTACTACTCCCCCTCCCCTCGTATATCTTGCGCGGCCTTCAAAACGACATGCTAAATATCTCTATAATGTAAAAATAATATCTTTGTAATAGCTAATAATATAATAATGATATAAAATATCTTTCGCATCAGATGCCGTTTGAGCGAATACGAAATTTCGCATGCAAAATAAGGGGAGAGCATGACGACGGGCATATCCACTGCAAATGCGACCGTGAACACAACAAACTAACACAACAAACAAAAGGGGGCTAACATAGTTGGGGGGGAACCACGTGGCGGCGCAGTAATCGCAGCGAAGTGTGCGTCGGCGCGGCGCCACGCTCGTCTAGCGCTCTCTCTAGCGAAACAGCACTATGAGCCTAGGTAGAAGGTTAAGAAGAGTTTCTCCTTTTACTAGAACTAAGCCCCAAGAAAGGGAGGAAGTTAGGGTGGGATAGTGTTACTATAGTAATGGTAACACTGTCTCATCCGGAATTCCTCTTTTCCTGTTTCCTCCAAAGTTACTTCAGTTCAAACATACATAGAGCAAGATCACACTGTCTACGGCCTATCCCAGCCGAGGCTTAGTCGCAGTGCTATCTCGCTTGAGAGCGCGCCAGACGAGCAGAGCGCCGCGTGGTCCCCCCTCCCAACTAAGTTTGCACCGAAAAATGAAAATTTCAGAAAAACAGTTATCATTGACAAAAGGATAAACACAGATTCAAACAGCAACTCACTTGTCGTAAATTTCACATATTTTTCCAGATACTGGTATCAATTCACGTTTCTTTATGACTGACGTTGCGACAAACTGACAGTCATTTTGAGGCTGCGCTTGTTTCTGCGCAGTGAATATAACTTCCTCGTCAGGCTGAAACACAATCGGATAAACACAATATCAACTTGTCCGGCAAGCACGCACTTTTGCGCGTGACACGCAGCATGCTGGTTTAAAGGACGAATTTACGATTAGAACGAAGGTCGAAGAAGGAGTAATTCACCTAGTTGAGGGACCCGCGGACCTCCTAAGGGTGCGGACTGAAGCGCAATTGGCACCGAAGGAGTTGACCTCGGCGACCTATTAAGGCTCAATCTTGGCGCGGTGGGCCAGTGCACGCCCACCGATCATCAGGTCTATACGTGGCGAGATTAGATAGGTGAGAGAGCGTAGTGTTGAAGAGGGCACAGCGATGAGAGTCGCATCAATGCTCAAATCAACGGGCAAGGAAGGGGTCCCATTTCTCGGGTTCTGGGCCGTTTCTCATGGTTCTTCCTTCTTTCGTGTACCACTCACCATCCCTAGGTTAATTTGAAATGGGTTGCTTTTTCATCGTGAATTCGTCCTTTAAAACGATTCAACTTGGAGTATATCAAGTTATATCGCAAAATCAATCCTCCTATATTTTGCATAACCCTCACACCTTGAGTTCATTTCATACTTATATGCTTATGTAGCAGACAGCTTAAACAATTCATCGTTACCTGAAGATCCGCATCCAGCGGTGGGATCTTTCTACACAATGGTACTGGCTGATATCACTGATAAAAGACAAAAAGTGTTAATGATGTCAGCCATTACTCGCCACATCTCTACACATACTCGAAGAACCTAAGTAGCGAAACGGAGAAATGAAGTCGGGCACTCGCAATATAAACATTTACGGGAGAATGAAGAGTCTTACCAGATACCATATGAACGTTTTGGTTACATTAAATTCTCTTCTTATTTCTAGCAGTTTGCGAATAATTCGGCTCGAGAGATATCCTCGACAGGGGGGGGGGTCGTATTTGTCACGGTGGGTAATGGGGGATCTTGATCGTGGGGGTCAGTAACGAGCACATGAGTGGCACCATGGTGCACATGGGGGGGGGAGGGGGCGATGACGCACAGAAAACGAGGATATGTGAGAAAATATATTCATTGCAGATTCAGTTGCAGGGCCGCATGCTTAGCGAAGACACCTCGGTCACCCCCGCCCGCTCACTCGCCCTTTACACCTTTGCTGAGGAAGGCACTGTTGCTTACGCTATGACAAGAAGCGACACAAGTGTAAAAAAGTAGTGAAAATGTGCAAATGGAGGTGTTCCTTAAGTTATAGTATTTATGAAACGTGTTTACGAGAAAACAGTTTCCGTCAACATCACATTGGCTCGGCAATTATGAGTAGAGGTCGAATGCATGGCCTATACTGAGACGATATCAGACAATGGCGATTGCTTCTTTTCATACTGCTTACAATGGAAAATGTATTTTAGAGACATTTCGAGAGTTGCCAACGAATTTTCTTGCAATGGTGAAGAAGGGAAGCGACTTTTTGAGTGGCCGAGAATCGTCCTCGATAGATCCTCGACGCAAATATCTCCTCAACTAGGGAATGTAGAAGAAGCTAAACAGATGCTAGAAAGCGCAACCTTCGCTTTCCAAAACTGCCTTCCTTTTTTAAGACCTCAGAAATTAGAAAGATATTACCCTTTGATAGCGAAAACTCGCATGAAAATTTCAGCGCCCTCGACGATGACTCGACGCAGTCCGATAGATAGATACTATGTCTCCTAGTAGAAAACTTCTAGAGCGATTTCAACACTGCATGGTAACTTAGTAAGAAGGTTACGAAATGAAAGAATGGTAGCTCCAAGTGGGTGTAGACTTCCATTGTTGGGGTGGGGCTCGAGCTATCCGTCTCAGGGGTATACCACGCCGCAACTGTCGTTGAATCTTTCGACGTCCTGCAGATTAAAGTTAGAGGTTTCGTATCAAGATCCCAATTTTAGGGAAGGGATCATACTGCTACGACCATGCCCTCAACATGATTTTTATCCTGGTATCGAATTCGATGAAATTTGCACCAGAGAAGCTCGAAGTAGACCTCAGTCGCACCCCATGTTACTATACTGCTAGTGAGTTGTGTAGCGTAGTGGTTGACACGAGAACATGCAACACTTGCACTCCGAAGCTTCTTCTTGGGCCTCTATCAACCGTTATCACTTCCTCTCACCCACCTCGTATGTTAACCCTCTCGGCCCTGGCCATGGCAATTGTCACCATCAAATTCAGAGGTCGCTACAGCAGTATTTTTTTCTACACACTACTAGAGCTGATTCGAAAGTTGCTGGATAAGTGTCACATTTCCAAAATACTTGACATACATTCATATGCTGTCAAAAAAATTTAGAATGTTATGCAAGATTGAACTTTTTCTATATGACTAAGAGATTTGAATTCCTTTTTCATATAAGCTGGAAACTAAAAATCCGCGCCAATTTTCAAAGCTTCCTAGTTTCTTAGTTTGTGATCGAATAGCTTCCAAATTTCAATATAATGATATTTATGTGCTCACAAGTAATAAACAATAGCAAAAAAATTCCTAAGAAGGAAAAAATTGGGAAAAAATCATGACCGAAAGGTGTTAAGGTCCTATACCCGTTATCCCACAGCGTTATCCCTCACCAGGCTCAGCATATGTATGTGTGCGCTACACGGGTATCCACCGACTTGCACACGTTGACGACATCGCGCGTTTTGGCTTTTTCGCCGCGTGGGACCAGAGCGATTTTGCGAGCGCCGCCGCCTCACATCAAATCCGTGGATTTTGAGCTTAAATACGCAATACTTAGATGCGACAAAGTGTTTCAACAATGTTCGACGTGTTCAACTTATAACAGTAATGAAAGTTTGACCAAATGACGTGTTAAGGCCATGAAAAGGCAAATTTTACTTACTTTCCTTTAGTGGTTCCAAAATTAATTTGGACGTGGTTGTTTCAGTAAAAACACATATCTTGCCACACGATACGTTTGTATTTACTTCTAATTCTTTTTATCTACGTTTACGTTAATGAAAAGAAAACGAGGGATGAAGGATAAAGGATAAAGCATTTGCCGTTGATCAATCCCTTTTTGGGATGCGGCACGCATTCTACTTCCATTTGTACATTCGTAGTGGCGTTTGAATGCGATGTGGCCTATACAATGACTTGCGGGGGCCAGCCGATGTACAAGTCAGTGTTTTTATCCTCCCAGACAAGTCTGGTACCAATTAACCGACCCCGGAGGGATGGAAGGCTTGGTTGGCCCGGGCGACTCACGACCCAGGATTTGATCCCCGGACCGCTCGCGTGGTAAGCGTGCCACTTGCCACTACACCACTTCCGCCCTTTTAGGTAACATAAATTAGTAATGAATAAGCTAGTAAGAGTAGCCACTGTAAACGCGTTGAGGTCTGAAAGCGAATCCGAATGAAAGTCAAGTACGT
>MU868475.1:89504-106028 GCA_036418205.1 Ostertagia ostertagi | reverse complement strand
CAGCATATGTATGTGTGCGCTACACGGGTATCCACCGACTTAACACGTTGACGACATCGCGCGTTTTGGCTTTTGCACCGCGTGGGACCAGAGCGATTTTGCGAGCGCCGCCGCCTCACATCAAATCCGTGGATTTTGAGCTGTAAATACGCAATACTTAGATGCGACAAAGTGTTTCAACAATGTTCGACGTGTTCAACTTATAACAGTAATGAAAGTTTGACCAAATGACGTGTTCATGGCCATGAAAAGGCAAATTTCACTTACTTTCGCTTTAGTGGTTTCAAAATTATTTTGGACGTGGTTGTTTCAGTAAAAACACATATCTTGCCACAGATACGTTTGTATTTACTTCTAAATCTTTTTATCTAGTTTACGTTAATGAAAAGAAAACGAGGGATGAAGGATAAAGGATAAAGCATTTGCCGTTGATCAATCCCTTTTTGGGATGCGGCACGCATTCTACTTCCATTTGTACATTCGTAGTGGCGTTTGAATGCGATGTGGCCTATACAATGACTTGCGGGGGCCAGCCGATGTACAAGTCAGTGTTTTTATCCTCCCAGACAAGTCTGGTACCAATTAACCGACCCCGGAGGGATGGAAGGCTTGGTTGGCCCGGGCGACTCACGACCCAGGATTTGATCCCCGGACCGCTCGCGTGGTAAGCGCGCCACTTGCCACTACACCCCCCCCCGCCCAAAAGCCACTGCGATGAACTGATAAGAGTTGGAAAACCCCTGCCAAATTGAAGAATATTTGGGAATTCTGTAAGCCATGTGGTTTTTGAGTAGACTAAAATATGGCCTATAGAATGAGTTCAAAAAATTGGGAAGAACTGGGGCATGTGCGAAAAAATTGGTACCAACCAGCTGACGCGCATGCGCTCAGCCTGTCGTTACCGTTTTGAAAAGGGCAACTAAAGTTCTCATCTATCTTCGCGAAACAGGTCATACTCCGCCCATCGTGAAGAAATCTTCTCCTTCGCTACTCTCTACTCGATTTTTCCCGAACTCCAGCTGCCTCTCAACTATTACGCATGTAGAATTTTAGCCCATTTTCGTTCACTTCGACGTATGCTCCATCCAACGAAAGCAATAACATCCCTTCTTTCGCGAGTCTCCATTCACTTTGCTAGTGGTGTCCATGTTCCTGTAACCGAATTATGATGGTTCCAAGGAAACGAGCCCACCAGAGTACACTCTCCAGCCATAGTGGGCGAGCCTCCGCTCACCACTAGTGTGCTGGGAACATATTAGACATTACTCTTCTACATCAATTTTTTGCGCTTTGTGAGCTTTCTAACCAAGACACGAATTTTCAAGTGAGCAGCCCCCAAGAAAGCGTTCAGCCCTCCGCAGGTGGTTCTCCTTATTATTTCAAACCAGGGTCAACCGTCCGTTGGACAAAGTCCAACGCGACGACGAGAGTAATGCCGAGAGTGAACGTACGCACGGAGACACAGACGGCTCGCGGGTGGCGAGAGTGAATGCCGGCGCGGAGAGCGGTGAACATCGGTCCAACGTCGCTCCAATATCGGTCCAACGTAACGGTTGACCCTGTTTCAAACTCGTTGCACACCCTCACACACTTTATGCAGCTCCCTGGGCTGTCCACATATCTAACTCAAAATTTTCGTTGTCAGTACCGCCTAATCTAACGTGTGCTAGACCATTGTAGGCGGGCTCCGCTTAAGACCGCCGTCACACTCGGCGATGGACAAGCATCGCTTGTCCGTTGCCAAGTGTGACGCGGTCTAACTGCTGCATGTTGAGTGCTTTTTGTCCCATGGGAAGAAGTCCGCCTTGGGGCAGCCGACGCAATAGAAGAGTCGGGTGAAAACGCGCGATTTGTGGAGAATGGAGACAAATCGACCGATAGAATAGGATGCAGAAAAAGTGTCAGATGTTAATGCAATAAGTCAAAAGGACAGAAAGTTTTCGTTCTCTTCGTGAACGATGTGTCTCAAGCCAGTAAATTACGGGTGGAATAGAAACACGATTTTACCGAAAATGAATCCTTTAACTTTGTAGTTTTTCTAAAAGACTTTCCAAAAGACTTCTTAAAAGACGTCTAGGGACAGAATCCTAGGCATCTAGTTCTAGCTCCACCACTTGGGTGCACCCTCCCTCCTCCATTACCATTTGCTCTCCCTTCCATCATTCGACTAATCTTCCTGGTAGCCGGACCTTCTTAAACTTGACCCATTCTCTCCGAGTGATTTTCAATGTCACAATTTTGCCTATGCATGTCTATTTCACCATGCACTCCCAACAAGTCGTTAAAACTGTCAAGAATAACCCTCCTCTCCCCTTCATGACACCCACCTTCCCTATTCATGACTCCCTCTGAAATCTCAAGGATGACCCCTTGTAATGATCACCAATACTCAAAAACCAAAACGTAACCCCTCCAACTCCAAGACGAATATGACCTCCCCTGAACTTGCTTCACCGGACGGTTGGCCTTGGCCCTGGCAGCAACCAGGACCTTCTTGCGTATGCTTTACGACCTCCGCTGTGCTTATTTCTCCTTGTACATGAACACCACGTGAATAGGATGCGGATGCAGAAGAATAGTAGATGGTTTCAGCATATGTAGTAGATTGTTTTAGGGTTGTTATGACACCAACGCCGACTTGGATGTTGGGCTATAAGCCTTGGTTTCTTTTCTCTCTCCTTTTGTCGCCAGGTAAGACGACAGCACATATAAAAAGGTCAAAAGAGCGCTCAGTGGGTGTTCACCTGACAGAGAAAGTGAGGTGTCACAATTTGACATCATGTTTAATGATACCTCAGCACTGATTTGGACCTTGGATTAGTTGCCAATTGGTTTTTCTCCTCTCCCCTTTTCCTATTCCCTATGCTGCCCTCCAAACCTAAAGGAAGAGCACACTCCATTTTCTCAAAAATCTTCATGAGGGTCTTCTACTAGGACGTCAAAAGAATCTGCCACGAAACATACTGCACCGTTCAGATAAACTCGAGAACACCGAAGTTCTCGACGGGCCATTACGACATCACCTAAAACATTGTGGCCATTGCTGAAGAACAGGGACAGGGAGAGGGAGCGATATATGTGATATTATGATTGTGATGAGACTCTTCACTGAAGAATACACCCTTTTTGTCTGAGGCATTTCTCGTTAAGAGTTTATCAGGTCCACGCAAAAATTGAGGCTCAAACATGAGATCTACAAAGAAAGATGGTTGCAGCACTAATCCGTAGCTGGCTCAACTTTTGCAGGGTTGGTTGTGCGATTATGCGCCCGAGCCATATCTGGGGTCCTATTATGATGACAAGTATTAGGCAAACATGTTGAAGTATTGGTGTATTTTACATCTTGCCGAGAGCCCTATGTGCTCAGTCCATCTGAGGTCAGAGAGCTAGACCACGCAGACCACGTAAAAGTCCCTAAACCTTCCCTCAATTCAGTTTCAGCTTTGCGAGAAATTCGCAGCTAAATCGCGGTCGAATCATTCAACAGATCCTTGAATAATCTTGCAGAGCACGTTCAAAACAACAAGCTCCAGCTCAGCAGAAAACGAGTTCTTAATTGCATTAACGAAGGTAAAGGAAGGGCCGGCTCCGAATTGGCGACTTGCTGCGGCGCCTCATCGAGTTTTTGTATTCAAGCTCCTTCCATGCGCTTATTAATTCACTATCAGATGTTCACCCTTTAATCTACATAAAAAATTCAATAGGGAAGTTGTGGGCGGTTTTTAGAAGTTTTTTCTTTCAACTTCCGAGCGTTTTACAATATACGTATTTTGGATAACAGTTCATTTATATAAGGACAGCGAGTCATCAAAAACCAGTTATCAACTGATGCTACCTGCTCCAACGACAGCTCCATCAGTCGACGCGACAAACACAATTTAGATTTCCAAGAATTGAAGAATTGGTGCTCCTCCAATCGTCCATAAGCGCACCTTAAGCTCGTCGATAGGGAAACTGCCTGCCGTTGAACTGAACCTTTCGCAAATTTGTACCTCGAAGATTGAGATCAGGATCACATGCAGGCCACACCAAAGCGTAAAGTTTCTGTTACTGGACACGCGAACGACGTGTCCAGTAACAGAAACATGAAAAAGTTGACCTGACAGCATGGACAGTTGCATTCTCTTGCTGAAAAACTAGCTCTCGTAGCTGCCTGGAGAGCAGAAACAGCTACGTGGGATTGCAAAGTTCTTGATACTCTTGTGAATAATTTAGCAGTGAGCAAGTGTAAGCTGCAGCTTCTTGCCCCAGCCGCAAGCTTTACAAACCATCAGCGAGGTGCCACCAAAGTTGCGTCCTGCAACGCCTGTGCCCTTTCTCAGATCACGACTATAAGATCTGACACCATCGGGTCGTCCAAGTCATACTACTTTTCGTCGAAAACGGTTACTTGAAAATTACTTTCAGTGCAGAAGCCACGCCTAGTTATGCAAATGCACTTGTTTTTAAGCCGCAATCCCGTCTTTCGAGCATTAGAATGTAACAAATTGTGCGTCGGTTAGACGAAACTCCTCATTATTTCTCTCACCATGTTACCACTGTTTGAAATTTCTCCATGCGTCCGATTTCGAGACAAACAGTTTCAAGCCTGCACGGATTTTGTTGACGTTGCAGGTACTGTTGGAGGTTTCCTCTCTATTTCTGCTGGACAAATTGCGCTGACGTCCAGGACTTGCCGTAGGCTGTAGAATAACCGAGAGAAGAGCAATTCACACAATGGATCTTGTCGATTTGCTTAGCCATCTGCCGATTGCTGTACACGACATTGTGGAGAGCCCAAATGAGGTCTTTTTCTACAGAGTGACGGAGACTAAGATTTACCGCGAGAAAATGTGTCGGTTTTGATTTTGGTACGAACATGTATCCTAACCGAAAAGAAAATTTTATTTCGAGTCATATATTAAGGTTGGACATGAATTATTTATTTATCGGAGAATCGAACGGTGGAGAGTCGGGAAGAAATGTTCTTAAAAACTTAAAACTAAAAAATAAGAGGACGTCTTCCAATGAACCAATCTATAGCTATATCTACAGATCACGAATAAGTCACGTCAAGATTAGGAGGAAGCTTCTTAGTTGTTCTACGCTAAATCGAAACTTTCCACTATTCGTTTTTAAAGGCAAGATTCAGGATTGAATTATGAGGTAATTCCACTCAAATGTGAAAGTAGGGGTAGGTAGTGGACCGCCAGTGGAGAAAAAAGAAAAAAAATCGTGAAATACACAGGAAATACGAGCCTTTTGCTCTACGCTGCGGAGAAGTTCAAAAGGCCGGCAGGGAGATGAGAGATAATGTGAGCGCGGAGAGCGCTAGAGAAGTCGAGTAGAGAGAGCATAGCAGATCAACATTGCGACGCAGACAAGATATCGAGCGGTGGGCGGAGCGTGTCGCAACAGGTGGAGCGTGTCAAAGTTCTTAGCGCCTAGCGTCTAAGTAACGCTTTTCGAAGTAGGGAAGTGACGCGACCCTACACTTGCGTACCTAGCGCTTCTAGCCACCGTAAAGGCTCATTAAGTGGGTCTGAGCCCGAACTTTGCCTTTAAGATCCGAAATCCGATTACAACCCCTATCATTTTTGACTTTCTTGACAACGCTGGAAAAATTTGAATATTACTTCTTAGCACCCTTATTATAAATAAATCTGAGCCGATGCGTTGTTAACGTCGCGATATCCCACATTTCCGGCTAATTTGAGCTAAAAAAAACTTATATTTGGGCATGTCGTATTCAAGGCTTATATGCGTGGGAACAGATGCTTCAAAACAAAACATCACTGCTACTTGATAGAAAATGAAACAAGTATCGAAATGGTATATAGAGTGGTGGCAGCTTAGTTGTAAATGGTAATGAAGAAACGAGAACAAAAAAGACTTCCATTGTTTGTACTACATTTGATTGTGTGTGTCAGCACGAGCCTTCAGGACAGAACATTACTGGACAGAACGAAACATTCTAAGTGAGTCGAAAAAGACATGACTTCCGAAATTCACAAGATTTCGAAAGACTAACACGCGATAAAGTACTTTGGAAAAGCTCTTCGAAACCTCATACTGTTCCGAAATGTCACGAATGCGTTGTTTACCAAGCATCCCAACAATGGACAATTTTTATCCAGTTGAAAATCAAACAGTATCCAGAATATTGTGGATTTGGAATTTCAATCAAATTTCGAACATTCCATTTACAGTGAAATTCAGTTTTCTACCAGGGCGATCAAAAACTAACGATGGTTTGTATTCTTGCGCGAAAAAATGTTATGACTTCAGAATGGTGTTCGATCGTCTGTGTTCATAACTCTACTCACGCAGCTTTCATTACCTGGTAGAACTAAAGCCAGAAGGTGCAGAAAACTTCTGAATCAGACGGAATGACTATTATTAAGCAACTAACCATAAGTGTAAGCACCAATAACACGAAATTTGCAGAGGCGACTATAGAAAATGGTTCCACTAATTACAGCAAAAAAAAAGTTGATAAAAAAGAAAACTGACCGTAAACTTCTCGCGCAGATCACTGCATTCTCCAGAAATACATGCAGCCGCTATAGGAAAGTATACATTCCCCAATCGTTCATCATTTATATATGCATACTTTTTCACCATCTAAAATAAGAAAGTGAAAAGCAAACACTTATGCTCTGCATCCAAAACACGCCCACCTTCCATCACAATCGTCAAAACTGAACACGCGTTATAAGCCTGAGCTCCAGATAAATTGGCACTTTTAAGGACCCCTCCAAGGTGCTCACATAGTTGGGTGGAATGAGGAGCCAGTCGCCGCCTCATCGAGCTGTATGACCCCTTTGCTACAAAAGGAGGATCCGTGAGCCAGGAGGAATGTAGGCACTTCAGGAATGGGATGGAGCGAGTCACTTGACACGCGTGAAAAGCTGCAATGTGCGAGTTTGCACTTTATCGCGCAGAGGACGCAGACATGGGAAACGAACCTGCAGCGACTTCCCCCCCCCCTGTATGTTAGAGCCATCTTCACGAGATATGAAAGGTGTGACTTAGGTCACACCCCAAGCAACATGAATCGGTGGTTCAGCGGAAATATGATCAACGGCCGAGACGGCGCGTGTCAGAAATCGCGACTACAATCGCCATCACATTCGCGCGTGGAGCGGCAAACCAATATCAATATGTATCAGATTATAGGACCTGCAGCACTGGCACTTGCAGCATCGGAATTACGATCGCGAAGATGATGCCTCCCATAGATTTCCGCACAACGATCGAAAAGTATTTCTCTAAAAAGCGGTTTTGGTGCTAAGTGGGTTGGGGAGGGGGGGGGCGTTACTGTCAAAGGCGGGCCCAATGGGCGGGGCCTCCGGGCAGGTGTATAAAAGGGCTCTGCCATGCCAGTCAGGCGGCGTCAGTGTCGGTCGTCAGTCAGCAGCTCTACGGTCTTCCTAGCCGTCCTCGCAGCAGCCCGCCATCTTCTGTCAAGCCATAGCTCCAAGCGCCCCGATGGCCCCGGACTGGACAACTAGGAACGGTAATAGGAACGTACGATGTTCCCCTACGTGCATTATCGATTGATTGTAAATGTGTTAGAGGTAAAAGGTTTAGATTATACGAGTTCCATGACACGACACATATGTGCACACATTCATAGGCTAGGATTCATCAAATCCTAGATATACACTCCCCCTGACTCAGGATTTCCCGAAGTCTGCAAGACATGCCGAGCAGAGTTCCGCGCCGCCGCGTGGTCCCCCCCCCCCTCCAACCCACTTAGAACTGCGACTTTTTCTTAGTAGAGTGAATACACCCATTCGCTTCAAAATCGTAGAAGAGAATCTACTTTTCCCTGTTTATTTGATGGGAGCCGTGATAGCGCATCATTTTTTTGACGATTTTAAGGCACAGTGTATACAATGCCAATATCACGTAACATCACAGGTATATATTTTTACAAAAGTGCAGTCACTGAGCAGAAACTAAAGCGTCGGAATCAGAGTCAAGGAAGGTGTCGCGAAAAAATTCCAAAAATTCTCCTCCTTCAGCCTCCTTCAGTAACGAAAGTCGCTACCAGCTACCTTTCTGTGCTTAAAGAAGGCACAGAAAAATGTTGTTTTGACTCGTTTTTGACTCTAGGTTAAAAAGTTGAAAACCGTACTTTATTTAACACGTTGGCGACAATACTATCTTTGTCGTGTTCGCCGCGTGAGACCGCGCCTCTTTTATTTTTTCCGGAAAAGGCGTCGTAATGGTGAACCAAAAACTAATAACCAAAAATGTTGAGTCTCAACCAGGGTCAAGCGTGCGTGGAGGAATCCCAGACGAAAGGGGACGTACTAGGTCCAGTGGGAGGAGGAAGTCGTGACAGCTGGGATCAGCCATAATCAGAGCAGCGAACATAGCCCGTTCGGAAGTAGTTGTGAGCCCTGACTTACGCTGGATGTCAATAGATGTCGGGTACGCAGCGCGCCACTGAGCGACCAATGCCTTTCATTACTGTTCCTTTGTAATGGAAACGCGAATTTGAGAGACATCAAAGAGGTTCTCAGAGGAGCCTGTTTGAAACGACAGGAAAATTCACTACTCAACAAAAGTAATTCAGTTTCCAGTGTTTACTTCATAAACATGTAAGCACTGAGTTGAAAACTTGCAGTACACTTCCACACTTATTAGAAAGCAAAAAGTCAGTGAATCCCGAAGCTTCTCCAGAGGCAGCAGTACAGGTTCCAGAGGGTTTAGGAGGGACTAGTGGGTGCTCAGTAGTACGCGCGACGAAAAAACAGAGAAATCCATCAAGAAAACGCGAAAAGGGGACTCCTTTGTTTGACCATTGGTATTCGCTCTACGGGGCCACCGTTCTCTGACAAAAATCCTCAACGGGTCCACATTGTCCACATTGAATGTATCAAGTAATTTCGAAGACAATTTTCTGGAGCAAATGTTCTGATATACAATGCCATATTAACATTCCTGACTCGATGCATTTGAAATAAGTTACGGATGGTGAAATCGTAAAAAAAAACTCCCGCATCTCAAAATTTTTCCTCGAGTTTTTAGAAATCCTCAACGGAGCCACTCTCGGCATACTAAACGGATCAAGTCATTTCAATAACAACTGAATAGAGCGAATCTTCTAGTTTACGATGCCATAAAAAATCCTGAATTATTGCATTTGATACAGTTACGGCTTTTTAATGGATAAAAACTCGCGCTTCTCAAGAAGTTCCCTTCTTAAAAATCCGAAAACAGTTCTTCTCTACTACGTTCCACAAAATTGCCACGTGTTAGAAACGCAATGACGTTGAATTCAAATCTCTCTTCGAAAATTATATTTATGCTCTAGCTAAAAGCAAGCAGAAAAGCAGCTGTGCAGATTCAAGGTAGTAGTCCTCACTAGGGAGAATCACTGTGAAATACCCATCGACTAAACCCCACTGACCAAGATATGTACGGACCATGATTACCTATTACTATGTTATACAATGCTTTTTGATAATATGTTATCGAAGTAGATCTGTCACCTACGCAGGTTTTTCTATGTTGCATACCCACATCGAGCCAGTCCCATGCGACAAAAAAGGGAATCACCACGTTGAGCGGCGGTGTTGCTAATGGGCTAAACGACTACAACATTTTCAATAGGATGAGCTACAAAATGGGAAAACAGATCAGGGAGTTGGCCATGTACCTTCCGGAGAGCACTGATCGCATGCAGAACAATGAAAATAACACCCAGGAAAAATTTTTGGATGTGCAAGCTTTTACACAATCGCAACTATAACCTTCTTAGAAGCCGAATTCGAAAAAGAGTGGAGCGCTGTAAAGTAAATTTGTGACAACTACCAAAATAGAGTTAATATGCCGAAAATGACCGTGTTGGATATTTTTGCCTAAGTACCACAGACGAGTCCTTTCTTGCCGCGGCGTTACTCTTACAACATACATAGCTGTAGTATCCTATAACTCCTAAATCCTAAAGCACGGAAAAGGAATCGTGTCGCATGGTGCCGCTTGTTCAGGGACGCACCGTACGCTCGACATCCAGCGAAATACAGCGCGAGTCGCGGCTTCCATCCCCAATTTCTTCTGCTTCACGTTTTTGTGATTAGACTAATTTGATCTTCAATCATCGTAAGCGCAAGATTGAGTTGTTCCAACGCGTTAAGACAAAACCAACACCGCATATAGTAAATATTTTCATCAGTGTCCAAATAAATTATAAAACAGCTTGTGTGAATTGCACGGACTTAAAGCAGCTTCCAAAAATATTGGCAATAGTCCTGAATGCGCTTCCACACATTAAAAACGCCGTTGAGAACAGCCACTCACTACTTACTAGACAATATGTGAATTCAAAAAGAGGTTCTACAGGGAATTGTATACCAGATCCCGCAACGAAATAGACAATCTCTATTAGTAGAATGCTCAGAAAATTCTGAAAACCTCACCCTGCAAATACGGCCTTCGCCAAGCGAACGATTTTGGCTCATATTTTTGTGAAATCCAACCAGGCCGATCTGAATACGGCGTGTCAACTATTTTCTAAAATGCTTTTACGGAATTAGTCGAAAAGAAATAGAAAGAAGAAATATATCCAAAAACGCCATCGCGAATTGCCACACCAACGGTATTTATGGAAAGTCATCAAATAGTTTACCAATCACAACACGGACTCTTGAACCGCATCATGAAAATCTCCAGACAACGCGTTTGTACTCTTCTTTTTATTCAACCAACAAAAACAACAACAAGAACAACAAAAAATGTACCAACGGATACTAATACCTAGAATGTCCAAGCGACCTTAACAACGAGTTTCTTCTGTAACAGCGTAGGCAAGTAAACGAAAAATGATACATCCGAAGCACTTTTGTCGTGATAAAAAGAATATGGAAAACTTAAATAAAGGGGAAAGCATGGAAAGATTTTCACGGAAATTTGGAAGTGTATGGTGGCACGAGAACACATGATGATAAGAAAACAAACACAGTGAGTCAACAGCAATCAAATTCTGATTTGCTAAGCTGTCAAGTTCTCCGCTTCGGAACGTTAACTACCAAATGGTTGCTGCTCCAGAACGTGAACACGTATAGCGTAAATTCTACTCAGAAATGAGGATAACGCGAACGCGAACTTCATCCCTTATTCAGGTGAAATTCTTGCGTAGAATTCCTTGGCTGCGCGTTCAGAGTCGGCTCATACTTTGTAGTTGAGCTTGCAGCTCAAAAGTGGAACAGTATATTTCTGTTTGTGTGATCGTGCAAACGCATGATCGATACGTACCTCACCCGAACTTCAAAGCATTACCCAACCCTCGTAACCTGTTCAATGTAAGGACCACAATAGCAATACGCTATCTGCTACAACTTGTACAGCAATGAATGGTGTAGGTATACGGCTATCAGACAAAACCATGACAACAGCTGACACATGCAAAAAAGCGCGCACCCAAGACAAACACAAAACTGCCACGAGCCTGCTCAATAGGTGTTGCTATCAATTTGCAAAATCTTCAAAGAATCTGGACAAAACATTCGAGCCACATTTCCACTCCCCTAACGAACTATTTAAAAAAAAAGAACACAGTCTCTCATCCATTTGAAGATATCAGACTAAAATAAGACAGAACTCGGTGCCAATCCCCAGTCTCAAGAACATCGAGGGCGGTAGTAGAGGGAGAGACATTTGATCTTACTCTTCGAATGTACTGATCGCGTCTGTTTCCGCGCCGCTCGCACATCAGAAAACTAGCATAGCCAACTCAGTTTTTTTTTTACAAAATTCAGTGAACACTTTCTACAAGATTTCGATACTTGTCTGCCCATGAGGCCACTAAATTGTTGGAAAACAGGGGTAAATCTACACAAACAGGGGGTGCACTAGACAAGAAGTGAAAGATTAGCGGAGTGAGATTAAGATTAGCGGCGTAACTACGCATTTTACACTTAAAGAGTCGCAATAGTCACGATCTGATATAATATCTAAACAATAGTTACAACTCCAAATTGCACGACAGTGAAAACAATTGGGCGTAAGAATATTGTACTGACTGATGACACTGCAAAAAGCCCTCGAAATATAACAAAGGACGTCACACTTCTGCAAATCGATCAAAAGTGCAACGCATCGAAACGAGCAAGCGCCAGAAATGGTGATACAAATTGCAGCATGGTGAGACACCATTACTTTTCAGTGTATTTCAACGGCTAATGAAGTTTTATCACCACTATGCTTGCGAAGACAACATAACAAACCAAAAAATAGAGGATGTTGACTATAACAGTTATGAAATAAATGATAAATTCAGAATCAATAAGATTAGATCGAAAATATATTTACCACTGTGAAGAAAGCATCGTGGAATCCGGTGATTCTAGGCAATGAGCTTTGTGGATCTTACCGTACTTGCACGGATTCCTCTTGATTCACCAGTATACTTCTCCAACTCTTTACGGAAAGTGCCCACTTGTGAGTGTACTTTTTTCACTGCCTCTTTGTAACGCTTACGATTTTTTGTCTGAAATTCATCACTGTCACGATGATGGAATTGAATAATTGACTGTCTGCTGACTGTAAGTGCTACTCATATCACTCATTTCACAACCTCACATCAGAAAAACGTAAATTCGTATAACGTTTTCAAAACAGTAGTGAGAACCAGTTCGTAATTTACACAACAGCTATGTGCTCCTTACAGTAGCATTTTATTATGATCCAAAAATAAGTCCCTTCAGGAGGGCGGTAGAGTGCGGTTCGCTAGGACAGAAAGCGACTTTTTCGCGTTTCGCAGCGCGAAACATTTTCGCTGCGGGAACTCCAGGTCCACTCATGATCAGCGGTGGACCTGAGGTTCCCGCAGCGGAAAATGTTTCGCGCTGCGAAACGCGAAAAAGTCGCTTTCTGTCCTAGCGTACCACAACTTCTGGGCAGTAACACGATAGGCGTAAAAATGAGGGATGAAGTGATATCAGCAACAACTGGCAGACGTGAATAAGAAACCAAGGGAACGGTTAATTACCCGGGAAATAGAAAGTTTGTACGGCCTTTGATTTTGACACTAAAAAGAAGAACGTGCGAGACACGCCCTGCTTCTCTGCTGCAAGTCTGGAGCGCAGATGAGTGAAGACACGCGGCAGGGGCAATCTTTTGCGTGTAACAAAACTCTAAAGTGAAGCGAAAGAAAGTGTTAAGCCTTGTTAATACTGTTAGTGTGTCTAATGTGCGGAACCCACCATGTATCGCCCGCTTAATGTTATGGACTTGCCCTCTTTGATCAGCAAATTATCGCATCTGGTACACTCGACCTTTCGGATGAATAAAAAACTTCCGAGTTTGCTGCCACTTGGGCTACTAATTTCGCACTTACTACACGTGTTTCTACAAGAACAGTGTCCATGATCGTATGAAGATTTACGACCAACTCCTTCTAGGTGTTTCCTACATCATGATTCGTCCCTTTCTTGAATGGTCCTTCTTCGAAAAATCTTTTGTTTTTATCCATTTCTAACCTCTTACTTAATGTTTTCGCTACAACCGGCGGAGGGACCCTCTCAACTTTCACTCTCCCAAAATCGAAGATTCGACTCCCCCGTTGGTACTAGGACTAACGTACGCTTGCTGGGCGAAGAGAAGAAGCAGCGGAAAGACTGATGCGCAGTGCCAGTTCTACCCAATACAACTCCTCTTCCCTAACAATAAGACGAATGCGATCTCCACATTGAAGTTGGCTCAAGAATGCAAAAGCATGCCTGCGAACACTTAAATTCGACGAAGGCCGGAACTGTTTTGGTCTAACAGGGCAGGTGTCAGACTTTGCGACCAATCGTTAGCGAATCGTGTGATTCGATTGGTCGCAAAGTTTATACTGCCCAAGGTCACAACAACACAACCATTGCTCCCCCTCAACACATAGCAGGAATTTATCAAAGAAATTCTCATCAGGCTGAAGCTTGGTCTGCAATGCTATGACATATAAAAACACGGCATTAAACTCAGGCTGGGCCACAACTTAACACGTTGACGACATCGCGCGTTTTGGCATTTTGCACCGCGTGGGACAGGAGCGATTTTGCGAGCGCGCCGTCCTCACCTTACTTCCGCTTATTTTTTGTTTAAAATGCACAACTTGAATCTCATAGAATTATTTCGGCAAGGATGAAAGCATAAAGGTTAACTATATAAATAGCAGTAGATTTTTGTTTAGAAGAACGCATAATGACCACGAAGAAGCAAAAAACATCACTTTCGCTGCGAAGTTAAAAGCATTTATACCTAAGTTCTTCCATCAAATACAAATATCTTGAAACTCACAGAGTTTTGTATTAACTGCTTCTACAATCTTTCATATGAATGTTTACGACAGTGAAAGGAATACTAGGAAAGAATTGAAATGAAAGTTTTGTGCGTTCAGAAAATCTTTGCTAAATCAAGGGATATTTGACCACTCTGGCTGCCATGTGGTTTATAGTTATGCTAATGTATTATCTATAGAATGAATGCAAAAAACTCGAGAAGAAGGAGCGCAAGCACAATAAAAATGAATGACATAGTTCTGACGCGCATGCGCGTCAGAATGTCCGATGCGGTGCCAAATTCTCTGACGCGCATGCGCGTCAGCCTGTCGTCAACGTGTTCATCCATCCTTTCTAAACAATGGACGCCAGTTCTTGGTCCACCGATCATCCACACTTTTCTGGGATGCGTATGGGCAACGTGGATTTTTTTCAGTTTTTAGGAAGGACCTGCCTTCAATATCGGGTAAACCCATATGTCGTTAACAGGCATCAATGTCTTCAAATGCTCATATGATTATGACGGAAGTGAAATGACGGTCAACCAACGCAGAGCGCATTAACATCTGTCGTAAGAGGGTATCGATACTACACACGCACAAAAACACACAGCAACAAGTGTAATAAATTAAGCGTAATTTTGGTTGCTCAACCAGTACCTTTGCTATTCGCGCTTCCTTCTTCTTTCTGCCTTTCGAATCTGGTGCACAGTTCTTCTCTATCTGTTTAGCAGCCCTCCTCCGCTCTTCAGGCGTCGTATACTCTGATGTTCCACCAGCATCTCCCAATGGAGTCAAACTCCATTGATTGAACTTCTTCACGCTGAAAAAAAAACCAACTCAACAACATCTCGACTCAAACAACACGTTTTCACTTGGAATAAAACCCCTGCCAAAAGTTAATCTATCCAGTTATTCAAATGCTGGAGCCTGGAGCCGTATGCTATGCTCCCCCCCCCCCAACAAAGGAGGGGGTCCTTTTGAAAGAGCTCCCCGGCTCGGACGGCCACGACAGCGTTCGTATGCAATGCTCGCAGTCACACAGTATCGGTGGCACGAATAACTTGCAAAACTGTCAGATCTAAGTTCTAGGCTTGGGCAGCTACCACTTATAGGGTTTGAGGATGCGTTAACAGTGTAAGGCACACTGAAATCGAAGCATTGGCAATGTGTACCTCGAAAAATGAATGAGCGCAAATTCAATCGCATTTGTTACTCGATTATGTCATATTTGATAAAACAGATTCAATTTTCAATTCGTTTGTATTTGATAATCTCAACGCTATTTGAAAGCTCACAATATCTCATACATTTCACATGTAACACTTACAGCGTGACCGCTGGCATAAAAAAGTTCGAAACTGATTAATGCTGAAGCCGCTCGAAGCCAGTAAAACATGGTGAGAAAGTACCCTATGCCCAAAATGCTTCGAAAACGATTCCGGTAGAATTCAGAATCGAGCATGTATCACAGGCAGAGAACTAGAAGCAACAGACCGACAAGCTGTTAGGAAAAACTATTCAGGATTTTGACGACATCGTGCGTTTACTGTTTTTGCACCACGTGGGACCACAGCGATTTTGCAAGCGCTGCCGCCGCAAACTAATCCATGAATTTTGAGCTATAAATACGCAATACTTACCAGGAAAGGCATTCAACTTCTCATGGATCTTGAGCTGATACCCAAACATATCGATAGAGCTTCAAACGCTGATTACATATTTTGAAACTGGAACCAGGGTCAAGCGAGGCGTCGAGGAAAATTCGGAAATACGACCCCCCCCCTCCCTCTGCCGAAGGCCGAAGTCCATGAAACAACCCTCTTCAAAAGCCGAACTATGAAAAGGTTGTTTAATTCTCCACCAAAACTGCTCATAAAAAAGCCCTGCTACCCCACCGTCCACAAAAAAATTCGTTTAAAAAGTACAAAAGTGAAAAAGTCAAAGAATGATCATTATTGATGAGTCCTACCAAACGAGCAAACGAGAAACGGAGCAAAAAACGACAAACTAGTCACTAAAAATGGCATACTATGACAACATCTCTTCTTTATTTATTTCCTCCACAAGACTTACCAAATTCTAGTACTACACAGATTATGGTTTCCCCTTTCGCTCAAAGGAAGCCTTGTAAAAGCCTTCGCCAGCTGTGTGTTGACTGGACTTTGGCGTTGACCGTGGAGCAGCTTATTTACTATTGAAATTTGAACAAATATTCGAATGATTATAACTTTCTTCAAATTAACGAATTTCCAATCTGAAAGTTGATT
>MU868475.1:73189-89404 GCA_036418205.1 Ostertagia ostertagi | reverse complement strand
TTCTCTATCAAACTGTCGCTAAAACAGCTCTATACGTCCAGTACTCAAAAAATGGCCACGTTGAGGATTTTTACAAAATAATGAGGAAAATTCGTGATGAGTGCGAGTTTTTACGCTTTCCAAAGCCATAACTCCGTTCAAACTCATGCAATCTGGAAAGTTAATACGTCATCATAAACTAGAAGATTTGCTCTTTCTATGGCACTAAAACTGCTAAATACGTTCACTATTTAAAAAATGGCCACGTTGAGGATTTTTGCCCGAGTACCGCCGAAAGGTACTTTTTCGCTACATTAGCACTATTTCAACTATAGCTCCTTTCAGGGCGATTACATACTGAAGTAGGAGCAGATTCAAAATCCTCGTGCTTTTCTCTCTGCAAAAAGTGTAAAATTGTTTAGCGGGTCTCAACTTTAAAGGTTACATGCTTGTGAATTTGACGCTGAAGGCTGCGTTTCTTGTTGAATAGTGTACTCCTCTCTGTAATTTAACATGAACTCTTTCAGAACCCTCTTGATTCTTCCTGAATTAAGATTCGTTATCAAGATAGCCGTAGCTGAAGCGCGCGCAACTGGGCCCACTCTGGGATGCGCCGTGTGCTTCACATCTCGTTGGATTTGAGGACCTACTTGAAAGATAAAATATCCCTAGAAAACGTGCGAATTTCGGATTCTTTAACTTGTGTGGTGATGAAACACTGAAGTAACTAAGAATTGCTAAGCGGACACCTCTAAATCACGAAGATTTTGTGTGGACGGAATCAATTGTTATTGGAAATACTCTGGCCTGGTATCGATTCGATCCTTAATGTTTGTCCTCCGACGATGATCCTACTGTATCAATCGGGCCCGATCTCTCCCCAGCGGGCCAATACGACCCCCCCCCCCTCTGTGACATGTCGAGGATTCCTCAACGCACGCTTGACCCTGACTGGAACTGCAAAAGGGACTTGCCTAGAAAATTGTGAGCAGTCAAAGCTGGCTCAATGTGAAGCGCTACGTATTAACCGTGTCACTTTTATTTGGCAGGTTCATTTTGCAGATTTAGTTTCCATCAATGCAACCAGCGTCTGAAACTACCGATATATCTGGGACTCAATTCAAGGTTCAATGGGAAGTTGAATGCCTTCCCTGGTTAGATGCGATGAAGTTCTTCAATAACGTTTGATCTAAGTGAGAGAGTTACAGTAATGGAAGTTTCGACCGAAATGACGTGTTAAGGCCATGAAAAGGCAAATTTTACTTAATTTCCCTTTAGTGGTTCCAAAATTAATTTGGACGTGGTTGTTTCAGTAAAAACACATATCTTCCCATACGAATAGGTTTGTATTCGCTTCTATTATTCTTTTTATCAACATGTTTACGTTAATGAAAAGAAAACGAGGAATGAACTGACAATGAGAAGACATATCCGTAAGGTTCGGAGAACCGAACCCTTCTCGGAACTCCAATTAGCTAATTTTTAGGGAGGACAAAGGTCTGACTTCCACGAGTGCTTCAAATTTTTAAAATGGTCCCTCAGCCCTCACCAACGGTCCTTTCATTAATGTTTTAGCTTGCGCCCACTATCTCACTTCAAACGTTATTAGCTTCTTAGTGAGCCCATGGTGTAATTAGGGAGATCCATGGTTTCATTCCTCCAATTTGTGCAGAGCAGCGACCTGCCCTGAATATTGCGTCTTAGTTTTCTTAGTTATGGGTTCAAATTTAGAAAGATGGTACTGCATTCACTTTCTACCTCAAACTGTACCCGATGTCGATATAATGGATAAAGGTCCACTTGTGTAAATAAGTCTATTACTTTTTGAATGAACAATACTTTGTCAATAAAGAAGAAAATCTCTGGAACAATAGTTAACTCATCGATAGAAAACAGCCCTACCATGCTGTCTCGAAATTATACGGTGATACTGGCATGTAATGTGGTAGCTCACAATCTCAAATAGGAAGCCTAAAAAGCTGTGAAAGATACAGAAAATATTACATGAACGATTCACTCGAAAGAAGGTTGATGAGGGTTGACTAAGAGTACTGTTCGGCTCTAAACATTGTCGTAGACATATTTTCGACGATACACTCACAAATGCGCATTTCCTAAAGCTGCGAGTGCAAACCATTGTGCACACGACGGACAACTAGGCGCTTGGAAAGATTTACCGTATCCCCGGCTCTCCTTGATTGCCTATATGTTGTTTGATTGCCTATAATGTTCCCGGCTATCGGTGAATGTGGATTCTCTCTGAGAACTCTCGGGGAAAGCTTCGCATACCGGGATGAGGACCCTCCTCTATTGAAAGAGCACTGTATACGGCTCTAGAGGCGATGAACTCGGCGAAGATTTCAGTGCCATAATGTGTTTCGAAATTTCTTTCAAGCACAGCAATTCAAGTGTTCAAAAAAAAACACTCGATTGGCAAAAGACAGAGTGAGACGGTCGCGCCTGTGGGTGAACGATCCACTAGCTGGATCAACTTGTATAAAATTGATTATGCAATGTGCGTCCGAGCCACTTGTCAGAAAGGAGGCAGTCCCGTTTTTGATGAAGCACTGAGCAAATGTGTTGCAGTTTTTAGTGTATTTTGAAATATTCTCAAGAGTACTTGTCTACTGTAAGAATCAACTGCTTGCGGAGAGCTACCACGGCTGCCTGGTGCGAGCAACTATGACCTTCCCTGACAATGAGTACAGTTTCAGTTCTGCGAAGTATGCGAAATTTGATCATGGTCGATCCTTCAGGAAGGCTCCATGTGCTTAGGAACTACCGCAGATGAGGGCGTACCGCGCCTCTGAAGTGCGCGAATGGTGGCTAATGTGAGCTAATGGACGGAATACCTCGCGAACCTTCCATAGCGCGCAACGTGGATTACGACGTAGCGGCTAGTTAGCGGAGTGGCGTAGCAAGCAAACTCAGACAACTCGTCCAGACTCGGCTCTCCATTCCAAGGAGGAAGAGAAAATTTTCAGTGACGGTTTGCTTTGCTTCTTTTTCCATTTTCAGTCAACTCGCACCCATCATTCCAATGGTAGGCTTCTCGACAGCTCTATGCTCGCTTGACTCAAGGAACAAGAAAGTTTTTTGCTAATGCTTGGCAACGCCTGTTATCCGACCACCACCCTCACCTTCAAGACTCTCACAATCGTTACCAAGTTTGTCAAACGATTGTTTTGAAGCACATAAACTGCGGATCTGAACCATGTGTATCTCTGAGATCTGAACCTGCATCCGCTCCTTTTAAGCCTATTTTGAGCTGAAAAAAGCAAACATGCAACTCGCGCGCTAGGGCATGGTATTCAAGACTTTGAAGGAATAGAATGAGTTAGAACGATGCATCCCTTTTGCTAAATAGCGAGAAAAGTAATTCAAAATGTATATAGAACGGTACACGCTTGCTTTGTTTTGAAATAAACACTCTGAAACAGGGTGAATATCGCTTGAGGATTCCTCAACGGCACGTCGAGGATTCTCTGCCCGATCAGACACGATCTCTCGCGCGGACATTCACACTCGCCATGCGCGTGCCGTCTGTGCTCTCCGCGCGGATGTTCACTCTCGGCACTACTCTCGCATGGTAGAGAGCTATGGTCGAGGAAATCCTCGACCGTTATTCACCCTGCTCTGAAATGTCTGAAATCGACGGAACTTTTTCAAAGACCCAGTGGTTACGTGAGAAATAGATGGATGTCAGTCGCTATTTTGATGAAGAGTGAGTTGCGAAAATGGCACTCGCACCGCACACGTTAACTCAGCTGATAGCCTGGCAATGGAGAATTCCGACTTTTTTGCAAACTCAATTTCAAAGCATGCCCACAACAAATAAGCTTCGCAATTGCCAATGTAGCCATAAATTAAAATAACAAAGGTAGAGTAGAATAATGATAAGGGAACGAAAACATAGGCGCAGTGAATTAAGGAAAAAAGAGCAGAAACTACCTGCGGCTCATGTTTGCTTGAATGTTCCATGACGACGGACTCTAGCAGTTGCCCCTGCGATGCTTTTTTCAGCAACTTCTTCAATGAGCTCGCATTCTTGTCCAAAAATGCATCGACTTTCCTTATCATCTTAAAATAATTTATTTCTGAAACAAGCCCTCAAATACTGGCAAGTTTTGTCACAGTTTGGCAAGAGATGGAGATAGCAGTGCATGGATTCAAAATGATTGACTAGAGAATTCAAACATGGGCGGAGATTCACAAGTGCTAATGGAAAAATTTGGGATCATCTGCCTTGGCATAAGGTCCGAAAAATCACAAAAATTGCTCAAGATTTGGATGGGTACCCATTCATTAACTAATTGAGAAAAAAGCTGATGATGTTATCTTTTACCTTTGAAAACCTGTCTATCCTTCCCATTACGGGGTGAGCGTCTATCACATCGTCCAATGCCTTTTTCCTTGAGAAGGAATCAGCTTTAAGTCTCATGTAAAACATCATATTCAATAAATATCTGAAATGGTTATTTTACACGTAGTCAAAAAACGAAAGAAATCAAAGCAATCGCGATAAATACGAAAAATTATCTGAAGCTACAGTTTCGCCTAGTGTAGCCTCGGGTTGCTTTCTGCACAAGCTCATGCCGCTCGTTCACTGGTTCTGGTCCTCTCGCACAACACAAGCAGTAATAGTAGGTAGTAGTTTAGATAGTGATTTGAAATTGAAATTCATACGCTAATGAGTTGAGGCCTCTGCTGGAGTTAAGTTTAACGGTTTGATTACTCTCTGATTTTTTTTTCTCTTTATGATTTTTTTCTTTATACGATTTGCCCCAAACTGCATTTGCATATCGTAAAGAGCTGCTACGGTGACAGTAAAAAGGTGAAAAAGTACTGCAATCAGAACCAACTTTGTCTGGAAAGTAAAATGATCAAGTGTAAAATGCGAAAGTTAGTTTATTAATGTCAGTTTGTTTTTTTTTAGTATGGAGCGTCCTAGGCCTGATAGTCATGGAGATGTACTATTGGTTACAAAATGGAACCATTACCCCAGCTGGATGGAAGGTGTCAAAAATCGTTGCTAGCTCCTTGTACCCCTTGGCCACTAACTGTCGTCATGTGAAGTTGGATGCCTGACTCGTTCACTCCTCATACAGGATGATTAATGATGACCAGTTTGCGCCGCACGTTGATAGGTGCACAACACAGTTCTGCGGTCATTTGTATGTGGCAAAAACTCTCGAATTTA
Organism: Ostertagia ostertagi; assembly: GCA_036418205.1. Taxonomy (NCBI): domain Eukaryota; kingdom Metazoa; phylum Nematoda; class Chromadorea; order Rhabditida; family Trichostrongylidae; genus Ostertagia; species Ostertagia ostertagi. Next base: position 84,225 of record MU868475.1, on the reverse strand, counting down.
GCCCGATACACCAAAAATATTTGACTTGGCTTCGAAAGCAGTCAACCTCCTTTCCTTCACCAACCTCTAGTAAGTTTTTTCGACTTCCAGTACTTCCTGGACACGAATTATAGGTCTGGTAGCAAACGCGACACTTTGGTGCACTTACATATGCCCACCGATGATATTTCACCTCCCCTCCTTCTCTGACCTCTAAACATATTTTCCTCTCTAAACACCCTCTGGGACTTCTCAAAACCAATTTATGAGAACCACCACCTTCCCAGCACACACTCCAACCATCAACGGCGGACCTTTGCTCACGTCACGTATGCTTGGAACACGTACGATACTGCCTCCCTAATTTTTTCTACTCTATAAGCTCCCCGCTAAGCGAACTGTGAACTTCCTCATAAGCACCTCTGTTTCAAAAACGCCGTGCCCACAGAAGGTAGGTCTCCCTCATTCGATCTGGTTTAACAATGCACACCTTCACCCATTTTTCCAGGGTCTCTTCTAGACTGTTTTGGAATTGAATTCGACATCTTCGTCGTCAGTACCGCTCATTTGATAAATAAAGGATATATCCCCTACTATATATAATGCGCTATGTCTGTCTGTGGGTGTGTCACGGTGTCTGTCTATCTCGAGAACTACAAAACATGCATAATCTGAGCTGAGCCCCGCCCACAGGGCGTGGACGTGCATCGAAGATACTTGAGACCGCGATTTTAAATTCAGTCATAAAACAGCCTCGAGACTGGGGAAAAAGTGGGTGTACCTTGGTAATCCAGACCGAAAAGGGGAGTTCTCTAAAAAAGGGATGGTTAATGAACAAATCGTAACTCGGTAGGAGAAAATCTACAGAGCAGAAAAAATTAGTGTAGGAACAAAAAGGAACATACGACGTGCACGGACACCCTCCCACAATGGGAGGAGCGTGCCCTGAAATACACATCGTTACCTACCCCCTAATTCCCCATAATTCGGTTCCGAGAAGTCGTAGAAGGCGGGAAAAAGGTGGATAGAGGTCAGAGGAGGGGAGGCTAAAGTTATTGGTGGGCGGGGCATGCCAAAGTGGGCGGAGTTATCCACGAAACATTATAACTCGGTTCCAAGAAGTCCCGGAGACCGGAAAAAAGAGGGTCTGACAACGGAAAGGGGTCATGTGCCATTGGGGTGGAGCGCGCGGCGAGGTGGACGAAGTTTGCCAGAAAGCGTTACAAAATTACCGATGGCCCAGCAAACCACTGCAGCCCCGTGTGAGGTACGTAAATGCGTGCGCCGCCAAATTGGTTTTGATATGTGTATCGTGGTGGGGTCCGTTCCTCCAAGTGGTGCCACTGGGAACTGCTCACTTTTGTGAGCTGAGCTGATCACGGACATTCGAATGCAGGCGACAGGCCCCCGTGACAGGCCGGCCTACGAACACCCACGTCACATCACAAATGTTAATGTCGCCATATGATTCGAGATAATGCTACGGCGTCCGCGGGAGCCGACGCGCACTCGCAAAGCCCGGCGAGTGTGAAAAGTATGCGAGGGTCTCCGGTGCAAGGACGGCATCGGGGGGCAACTAGGCTAGTCCAAAAGTCCCGCAACGTATGGAAGACTCGCGTTGCAACGTTAAATGTTGGCAGGTCGCTCGTGCGAGTTGGTAGAAGCACTGGAGCGAAGAATTGATTTCTGTGCCGTGCAGGAAACGAGGTGGTCCTGCTGCAAGTCGAGGGACATTGGCCGCGGCTTCAAAGCCGTTCTCTGTGGCAGTCCCAGGACAACCAGCGGCGTCGGTGTGGATCGTCTCTGAACGTTTCCGCGATTCTATTGCGAATGTCGAACGTTACGATGACCGCTTGATGAAGATCGTTCGCTATGGAGCAGCGTCAATACCACATCTTTTCTGCGTACGCTCCACAGACTGGCTGCTCCGAACGAGCCAAGGACGAGTTCTGGGCCCTGTTAGATGAGAAAACAGCTGAGGTACCATCGGAGGACGCTATCATTGTCGCAGGTGACCTTAATGGACACGTTGGCGCTACGAAAGATGGTTACAGCTGTCATGGTGGTTTTGGTTATGGGTCACGAAACGCCGATGGCGAGCGAATTCTTGAATATGCAAACTCGCACAATCTCACCATCGTGAACACAAACTATAAACGTGACTCACACCTCATCACGTTCTACAGCGGTAATACCAACTCAAATTGATTTCGTCCTCGTCAGGCAACGTGATCGAGGGCTAGTGACGGACGCGAAGACAGTGCCGTACGAGACAGTCGCACGCAACATCGACCACTGATTTGCACATTAAAGATTGCCCCTCCAAAGACCAAGAAAGCCGAACGGTGTGGGCCTGCAAGGATCAAGTGGTGGCGACTGAAAGAAAAGGAATCCGCTCTGTTCAGTCGCATTCGGCTACCGCCAGTAACGACTGTCGACGAAACATGGAAACGTGCCACAGAAGCGATAGTCCTGCTCGCTCCGAGCTTGGCATTACGAAGCCTGGACGGCGGAAAATCGACAAGCAGACATGGCTGTGGACCGACACTGTCAGAGAAAAAGTACGGGAGAAGAAAAGGCTCTACCAAGTGTTTCTCGGTGACAAGTCAAGCGATAACTGGAACAACTATCAGAGCGCGAAGAAGGCAGCAAAGAAAGCTGTGGCTGTTGCTAGAGCTGCTCACTTCGATGGCGTTAGCGAGAAGCTCGAGACGCGCGATGGCGAACGCTATATTTACAAACTAGCCAAAGCTCGCCATCGCCAGACCGAGGATATCGAGAAGTTCTTCGGCATTAATGACGAGAACGGGCGCTCCTAATGGACCGCAAGAAGGGCTGTGAAGCGATGGCACGACTACTTCGAGAAAATCTCGACAGTAGAATTCTCACATCCGCCAATCCCTTCTGCTCCTCCGGTTTACGGTCCTGTCTCGAAGATAACTGTGAGCAAAAGAATAGCGGCTTTGAAGGAAGGGCGAAGACAGGTAAAGCAACGGGTCCCAACGACTTGGCGGCCGATCTGTGGAAGTCACAGTGCTGGGCAGAGTGGCTGACGAACTTCTTCAACCAAGTCGTTGCAGAAAAGAAAGTGCCGGAGAGTTGGCAACAGAGCACGACGATCCCGATTTGGAAGAAAAAGGGAGTCCTGCAGATTGCACGAGCTACCGACCAATTCGTCTGCTCTCCCACAGCATGAAGGTATTCGAACGAATTGTAGATCGCCGTATTCGTGACATAGTCCAGCTTACCGTGAACCAATGCGGCTTCGTGACTGGCTGCGGCACCATTGATGCCATACACGCCGCTCGTCTTCTGCTAGAAAAACACCGTGAAAAACAAAAGCCGGTGCATTTTGCCTTTCTAGACTTGGAGAAGGCTTTCGATCGCGTTCCACGTGAAGTAATATGGTACGCCTTACGACAACATGGCGTCCCCGAAGAGCTTATTGAGTGGGTTCGCATGCTCTACTCAAGCCCAAAGAGCCGAGTGCAAACGTCAGCTGGCGTTTCAACGGAATTCCCCATCTCTGTTGGGGTACATCAGGGCTCTGCGCTTTCCCCACTTCTTTTCGTTGTCGTCATGGATGCCATCTCACGAGATCTTCAGAAACCGGCTCCATGGACGCTTCTCTATGCTGATGACGTGATGCTCGCCTGCGAAGACAAAAACGTACTCGAGCAACAAGTGCAAGCTTGGTGCGATCGCCTAGCGATGTTCGGACTTCAGGTTGAAGTGTCAAAGACCGAGTACCTGACACCGACACGAGCGAGTGCGGTTCTATCAAAATAAATGGCACAGAGCTGACACGTACAAGCATTCAAGTACCTTGGATCAGCAATCGCGTCCGATGGTAGTTTAAGTACTGAGGTGAATTCACGCGTGAGTGCGGCTCGGCACGGAGCGTTTTTTTTTGCCGGGCGTATTAATGTATAGGACAGTCATAAGACCAGTGGCAAAGTACGGCGCTGAGTGCTGGCCAACGACCAGGAATGAAGCCCGCCTCGGTGTAATGGAGACGAAGATGCTGCGCTGGACGGCTGGTGTCACGCGATTAGATCGCATTCGAATGATGTCATACGAGAACGCTTTGGTGTAGCTCCCATTGCTGATAAAATGCGCGAAGCTCGGCTTCGATGGTATGGCCACGTTCTTCGCGGAAATGATGACAGTGTTCGCAAGATCGGCCTCAACATAAACGTGCCTGAGAAACGAAACGGCCTAACGCTGCATGTGGACTTGAAGTTGGTTGGCATCCAATCAAGCATTCAATCGGGAAAAGTGGCGTCATTTCATTAGAAAAGCGGACCCCGTCACCAAGCAGGACAAACCCCAAAGAAGAAGAAGATATTTCTACTACATATAATGCGCTATGTCTGTCTGTCCCTCTGTCCATCTCTCACGAAATTCGGGTAAGCGAAGATCAACCTACAGGGTCCGGGTCAGGGTCAACCGTCCGTTGGACAAAGTCCAACGCATGGCTCTCTAGCGTGTGAGAGTAATGCCGAGAGTGAACGTACGCACGGAGACACAGACGGCTCGCGGGTGGCGAGAGTGAATGCCGGCGCGGAGAGCGGTCAACGTCGGTCCAATGTCGGTCCAACGTAACGGTTGACCTGGTCCGGGTCAAGCTTGGGATGGGTGCGCCATATCTCGAGAAGTAAAAAACATACATCAGCCAAGCGGAGCCCCGCCCACAGTGGGCGTGGCGTGTCGAAATGAGCGGTACTGAGGACCATGATTTCAAATTCAGTCACAAAACAGCCTCGAGACTGGGAACAAAAGTGGGCATAGGTGTGCGTTGGCAAATCAGACTGAACTGGGGAGCAGGGTCAACCGTCCGTTGGACAAAGTCCAACGCGACGACGAGAGTAATGCCGAGAGTGAACGTACGCACGGAGACACAGACGGCTCGCGGGTGGCGAGAGTGAATGCCGGCGCGGAGAGCGGTGAACATCGGTCCAACGTCGCTCCAATATCGGTCCAACGTAACGGTTGACCCTGCTGGGGAGACCCACCCTCGGTGGGCGGGGCGTTCTCCAAAAAAGCGGTGCTCAATGAAAATATTCATAACTCGGTTAGGAGAAGCCTACAGAGCAGAAAACGAAATTAGTGCAGGGAGCAATGTCTAAGGTATTTCCAGCATACATGATGTGAACGGAGGCCCGCCCACAATGGGCGGAGCGTGTCGTGAAGCGGACAGCATTTTCTACAAGAGCTCATAAATCGGCTCCGAGATGACTTAGAGACCGGAAAACCTGGATGAGGACCAGAAAGGGAGGGAAGGTTGAGTTTTAATGGTGGGTGCGGCGCGCACAAAACTGGGCGGGGTTTGCCGAATCTATAACTTGGTCCCAAGGAGTCCCGGACACTGGGAAAAAATGGATAGAGGTCAGCGAAGGAAACGACGTCAACTGCACAGAAGTAGGCGGAGATACCCACGAAACATTATAACTTTGTCCCAAAGTCTCAGAGACCGGGGAGAAAGTGGATCGAGTCTGACAACGGAACGGAGGCCATCTGCAATTAGTGGGTGGGGCGTGCGCTAATGCTTCGAACTTGAATCGGTTCCAACAAGTTGTGGAGATATGGGAGAAAGTGGGTAGAGGTCAGCGAAGGAGATGAAGTAAACTGCTGTTGGTGGGCGGAGCATGCACAAAGTGGGCGGAGTTTGCCACGAAACTTCATAACTCGGTTCCAAGAAGTTCCGGAGATGGGAAAAAAGTAGAAAAAGGTTGGGGAAGAGATGATAGTCAACTGATATCGGTGGGCGAGGCATGCACCAAAGTGGGCGGGGTTTGCACATAGCTCGATTTCGTCCCCTACAAGACCTCATAATTCGGCTCCGAGATGACTTAGAGACCTGAAAAACGTGTACAGAGGTCAGGAGGAGTAGAGGTTGAATGTGAACGCTGGGCGTGGCACACCCCGAAGTGGGCGGAGTTTGCCACCACTCTCATAACTCGGTTCCTAGAAGTCCCAGCGACCGGAAAAAATGTGGATAAGGGTTGACGGAGGGAATGGGGTTGAATGCAGGGTCAACCGTCCGTTGGACAAAGTCCAACGCGACGACGAGAGTAATGCCGAGAGTGAACGTACGCACGGAGACACAGACGGCTCGCGGGTGGCGAGAGTGAATGCCGGCGCGGAGAGCGGTCAACATCGGTCCAACGTCGCTCCAATATCGGTCCAACGTAACGGTTGACCCTGGTTGAATGTTATTGGTGGACTAAGCATGCACCGAAGTGGGCGAAGTTTGCGACGAAAATTCATAACTCGGTTCCAAGAAGTCCCGGAGGCCGGGAAAAAGGTGGATGGAGGTGGGTGGAGGAGTGGAGGCCAGCTGTCATCGGTGGGCGGGGCATGACCAAAGTGGGCGGAGTTTGCGACGAAAATTCATAACTCGGTTCCAAGAAGTCCTGGAGACCGGGAAAAAGTGAATGAGTCCGTCAACGAAAGGGAGGTCAAACGCTAATGCCGAGGAGGGGGGGGGGGCGTGCGTTACGTGGGCTTAGTTTGCCCTACACTTATAATTTAGTTCTAAGAAGTCTAAGACCGGGAAAGAAGAAAGTAGATTGAGTCCGTCAACAAAAGAGAGGTCAACTGCTGTTGGTAGGTGGAGCGTGCGCTTATGTAAGAGGAGTTTGTCAAGTGATATCACAGGTACGTTCAAAGCCAATCTGTCCCATATTTGACATATCAGTCCAGGCGGATTTCCACGAAGTAGGGAATTTCGTGACAGACACCTTTACAGGACGACAGACGAGGCGATTAATAGGAAGTAGGATATTGGCTCGTAACAGCAGAGATTTTGTTATTTTTCAGGTAAAATATTTTTCCACTAATCTCATGCTTTTGCGGCAGTTGAAATTTTGCATTGCTCAGCATTCCTGTGTGGCATTGAAGGCATTTAAAAAACAAAACAAGTCACAACTTCATACACCATAGGGAAAAGATCTATCAGCTCTGCGGAAGTGTCCAATTCTTTCCTACATTCGATGTACACAATGCGTTTCAAAAGTATGTGTACATCTTATGTACAAATTTTATGAGAAGACTGGTGATTTTTCAACCCGTCTCATCCATCATACACTTCCTAGGTGCGATGTGCATTTAATTAAGCGATAGCCATCGAACGAAACAAAAAAAATCAAAGCAATCCCAGACTCACTTTGAATATACATCAAACACCAGTAGAAGTTGCTTACGAATATTCGATGTACGTGGGAGCGCTTCTATTAGAGGAACTAGTGGTTCCACAACCACCTTCATCAAATCTTTCTGAAACAGACAGTGCAGTATCCAAAGAAGTATTCACAAAGAGAAAATTAATAACAAAAAGCTGACTCTTCTGTTGTACTCTTCAAGGATTTCTAGAGTACGCTTATTAAGCTTCTTCACTGATGTAAATTTCCATTCCACGGCAGTTTCTTTGACCGTCTAAAACACAAGCCTAATAAGTGCGATAAATACAGTATTTTTCAAGTCGAGCAACAGAAGCCTTGACAGACAAGAGAAAGAATAGAAACACCTTGAATCACACGCAAAATTCTGTTCAAAGAAAAAGAAACTGGTAAAGCCTGAAAACTGAAGAACGGATACTAGATAAATATAGTTACCGTTTGGGGTGCATCTGCAGATTCTTGCTGCTCAAGTAAGTCAGCCGTCAAAGCGGCGGCTTTGTCGAGGGCAGCCTGTCTGCCAGTCGCATCTTCTTCCTCAAGCTCCGCATCCTCAACCTCTTCATCTCGCATTCCTCCCCAATCTTCATCAACATATCTAAATTGTGAGCAAAATTGATATGGCGGGATTCCCTTGAGAATGCAGACAGATCCAAAAAAGGTGATAACCACCAAATACATATTAAGTGGTTTACTTTAAATAGTGGCATCCATTTTCAGTAACCATAATTCAACAGTTTTACTTTCATGACTGATAGTTTTGACACCCGGCATCGCTAGTTCTTTATTCTTTGTTTACAGAGAGCACAAAATACTTGAAACTGCGTTTTGCGACCTTCATTTCTTCTGTGTTTATTTGGAGAAACACAACCCCTCATCTTTTAGAATACCTTTGAGAATTCTACTTGATACCATTTGTCACTATCAACAACACGCGGAAATCAAAATATTACCTCTACGTTGAACATAGTACAACGGACGGTTTACCATGATGCAATCTGTCAATATTGGTTTCAACCCCTCAAAATGGCGAATTCGATTTCAGTGCAAAAAAAGTCCCGGACTCTCGAAAGAAGCTTTGACGAGAAACGGCAAGTATCATAACGCTGAGGCTGCAGATGAAAAGATTTTACTGTAATGGCTGTTCATAAATGCCCTGTGAAAGAAAAGATACCAAAAAGGAGGAAAAACGGCCGCTAAACTTCCCTCTTGACCGCCTCAGCGCTTGGCCATAAAATGGAAAAAAGGATCTGAGAATTAGTTTTACAGCTACGATAGGGAATCCACCCACCACCAACACAGTAACCAGCCATAGTGTATTCTTGTTAGACTGATGCAACAAAGCCCATCTAGCATATGGTTTCGAGAAAATGAAGAAGTGCACAAATAATCAGTGGCTGGATGGATCAATTCGAGATTAAAATTGTATAAATACAGTAACGCTCCACCTGAGACCGACGTCATAGTCGGCGACGGAACAAGCGATGGAGCGATCGCGATCGCTCCATCGCTTGTCCGTCGCTTGCCAATCGCTCTCGGTCGAGCGATTGGCAAGCGATTGCGCAATCGCTTGCAAAGTGCACAAGCGACGGGCAATGGCTCTGCTCGATCGATACCGCAGCCGACTGCATTGACTGGGGGCGGGGCCAATCGCCCGTCGCTTGTGCACATTGCGCAATCGCTCGACCGAGAGCGATTGGCAAGCGACGGACAAGCGATGGAGCGATCGCGATCGCTCCATCGCTTGGTCCGTCGCCGACTATGACGTCGGTCTACAACAATAACGAAAGTTCAACACGGAAGCGAGTATTCACCGTAACCCTAGACGTGGAATAATGCGTACGCGGTGTGGTGTGGGGTTACGGACACCACACCTCAGTCATCGGCCTTGTCTGAAAAATGTTCTGCCACCACCATACAAAGGATTTAGGGTACAGCAGCTAGTGTAGTTGTTGCAGCTTGTTATCAGCAGATGAGATCAGGTGAAGTGAAGCCTTGGTGCTCGTTAAATTGTTTGCCGTTGATGACAGTTAGTTATTCGATAGTTTTCCGGGGAGCGTTCCTCACGTGACCGTTTATCAGCTAACGATTTCAATATTCATTTTATACACGGTTCATGTGGGAATGTTTCCCGCGAAATATTAAGAGCCTTTCCTCAAGACAGAAGTATAGCATCATACCCTTGGACAGGGAGGACAAGTTGTGATAAAAGATTCACTGATCACGAAAAAATAATGCGGCGAAATATACATGTGAACACTTCTACTACAGTCGATATCTCGAAGTCTGATTGGGCGTGTCACCGGAAATGACGTGGCAGCCACCGCACTTGATAGAAGTTGCGCGGATAAGCTGCTTCCAACACGCTTTGCTGATATCTGGCGGAGTATTTTATCCACACAACATCTATCAAGTGCGGTGGCTGCCACGTCATTTCCGGTGACACGCCCAATCAGACCTCGAGATAACTATCAAATCGACTGTACGTTGTTGGCGAATAGAAAACTTTATCCCTCATTGAAGTGGCCGCCCGCTTCACTGATGTATGAATGAAGACATGGGAACACATCGTGCGTGCTACGCAAGATCTACAAGAAGACTCAACAAACCATACAGGCCGGTGTACGGCAGAGTGTTGTTTCTCCGTGACTTACTTGTTAGTCTCTTATTAGGTCGGCAAAAGTGTGAGTTTTGAATACGTCATGCTGCCACGAAGTAACCTCTGTTATTAATTTTGATTTCATTTTGTTCTTCCCCATATTTTCCTTTACATTTTGCCACATGTCCGAGTAGAACACAACATAATATAGCTTATGCCCAATGTTTTGTTTGATTGTACATTCTTTTGGGACCCATGAGCTGGAAAATGATAAAATGTACATAAAGTCTAGTTGCAAAACAATGCAAGTCTGTTTCTCTAGCCGCGAAACAGCCTAACTACTAGGGTGAAGAACTTTCTTTTAAACAAAAGAACACTTCCTGCAAAACAAGTCCGAATGGCTATAAAAGGTACTCAAATCCTTTGTATGGTAATGGCAGAACATCTCGCAGACAAGGTCGATGACTGAGGTGTGGTGCCCGTAACCTCCACACCACACCTCACTACGCACTATTCCACGCCTAGAGTGACGGTGATTACTCGGTTCCGTGTTGAACTTTCGCTCTTGTCACCGGACAGACAGGAAAAGGTCATAGCAATAAGCAAATAATGGTAAGTATTATGACCGGGATAATTCGAACAATTTTTCAGAATAAAGCAGTTCTAACAAAGTAAGCTTTTGCCGTTGATCAATCCCGTCTTGGAATGTGCCACGCATTCTACTTCCATTTGTACATTCGAGCTTTGAATGCGATTGGCAATGACTTGCGGGCCAGCCGATGTACAAGTCAGTGTTTTTATCCTCCCAGACAAGTCTGGTACCAATTAACCGACCCCGGAGGGATGGAAGGCTTGGTTGGCCCAGCGTGACAAGTGCGGCACTTGTCACTACATCACTTCCGCCCATCAACGACAAATATATTATTAAATTTGAACATGAGTAGGAATATATAACAAGAACCGTTAAAATCCTCATGATGACACCGACTTCAATTTACAATCAGAAGAACATTAAAAAAAAACATAAGGACCAAGAAAATCACTTCAGCATAGTTCTTTCACTCGTTCACCAAAAACAGCATTTCTGTTCACTCGCGAATAACTGTATCGAAAGAGAAACATTAAGTGCTCCTAAGCCTACAGAATCGTTTCAACGACTCACTCTGTTCCATAAAAATCCTTTCTTTTTCGTCCCCATTCGTTTCCAACAACACCTTCTAAACAAAGCATTTAGTGCAATCGTTTAAACCTTACTTGAAATCAAAGTAAAGCTAAAATGT
>MU868475.1:61373-71520 GCA_036418205.1 Ostertagia ostertagi | reverse complement strand
ACTACATCACTTCCGCCCATCAACGACAAATATATTATTAAATTTGAACATGAGTAGGAATATATAACAAGAACCGTTAAAATCCTCATGATGACACCGACTTCAATTTACAATCAGAAGAACATTAAAAAAAACATAAGGACCAAGAAAATCACTTCAGCATAGTTCTTTCACTCGTTCACCAAAAACAGCATTTCTGTTCACTCGCGAATAACTGTATCGAAAGAGAAACATTAAGTGCTCCTAAGCCTACAGAATCGTTTCAACGACTCACTCTGTTCCATAAAAATCCTTTCTTTTTCGTCCCCATTCGTTTCCAACAACACCTTCTAAACAAAGCATTTAGTGCAATCGTTTAAACCTTACTTGAAATCAAAGTAAAGCTAAATGTGCGAGAACACGCACATCTCACTAACTATAATTCGATTCGTCTGTCTGTCACAGTGCCTGTCACGAAATTCCCTAGCTCCTTGGAGATCCGCCTGGAGAGACCGGGTCAAGTGTGGAATGGGTGGGCCATATCTCGAGAAGTACAAAACACACATCAGCTAAGCGGAGCCCCGCCCACAGTGGGCGTGGCGTGCATCGAAATAAAAGGCATTGACGACGTAATCTTCAAACTGATTCCAGAACAGACGAGGGACTGGGAAAAATGCCTAAATGTGCGCATCAACAACAGATCCACTTCTTACCTGATCTCATATGCAGCTTTGTATTCAGGGGCTATAACCAGCGTTTATGGATAAAAAGGTTTTTCAACATCTCCTTGAAAACTAGAGCATAGACCATGAAATGCTCATAAGTTTTGTAGAATGACCGATATATCTCGAGACATATTTCGAAACTTCGAATTTCTTTCACTCGGAATTTTCATAACAACGGAACAGAATTCCGTGAATATACTCTCCTCTTCCAATCAGCTCATCCCGCAATTTACATATGGTCTCCCCTGCTTCGCTAGACTCTGGCCACCGTTTTCTTTGTCTGTGATCACCTCATAAAAAAAGCTACCAAGATTTAGAAACCGTGACCCACATAAGAATGCTTGGTACTCCATAGACATTGCTCATCTCCACAGCTTATTCTGCTCCCCATACTAACCTGTAACGAGTAAAGGTGGAGGCGAAACATCTATCGTTACATACATCTATCGCAAAACGTTCTATTTTGCTATTTACCCCTTTCCGGACCGCCTGACACCGATGGGGTGTCAGGCCCAATTTGCTCCCTGTGGCCGCCTGACACCCATGGGGTGTCAGGGCTGATTTTTCCAAGGATTCGGTTTTTCGACAAAATGTTTTATGTTGTTACATATCTATGTAACATACTCATGTCGTACGTATGAAAAAACCTAGTCCTCGATCTCAAACTACTTCCTAAAATGACCAAAAACTAAATGGATTCCCACTTTGAGCTGAATGAAAACAGTTGTAAAAAGATTTGAAAATATTTCATACGACAGAATTTATGCCATGACGTGTACGCGTATCTGGTGCTACTGCATATAAACGTTTTGGACCTTTCTCTTCCCTTTTTTCCCATTACAACTTATTTTGCGCAATTTCCATTTCTGCCTCCCTTTTTATGGCCCTATCATGTTTTTTATGCAAAAGTTTTCTGTCAAATTCACCACATAGATAACTTTTGGATATGACAAATATTATAAATTCAAAGACAATAAATGGTGTCTGATTGAAAAACAGGTCAAATATATCATATTTGTTTTCGCCGCGCAGCAGTCGGCAGTGAGATAAAAAGGCGTCGGCCACACACGCCCGCCATGGCGAAAGTGCGCGGTCCGGAAAGGGTTAAGTATGGACCAATCGAAAAACGCTAAGCGCACCATGAGCGTGTTTCGCAAATATTAGGTCGGTCCATAATTTTTGAGAACCTTTGGTGTTTTTCGATTCAATTACTTATCTTATTTCTCTGATGTACTTATTCAGCATAGTATACATCACCATTATTACCAACATATAACCAATGCGAGGGTGGGTATTCAGTGTCTCTCTTGTAGAATTTCATAGAGTTCTGATCGAAGAAATTTGGATGTCGATTTTGACTTTATGGTGATTCAAGTGAGATTTCTTCTCCAGAAGGTGATTGAGAGAGGAGAGCGGATAGTCGTTCGTTGACGCAGGATTAGTGCTACAAGGCGGAGCTAAAAGAACTGACCGCCCGAGAGTCTCCAATTTTTTAGGAATTTTCTTAGCAAGGCGGGCTCGAACGACCTCAGAAAAAAATAGATTTTGTCTTCCTTTGCTTTCAAGTTGAAGGCGTTGCCATCAAGCTGTCAACGATTCTTCCCATCACTGACACTGGTATTAGTTGATGCCGGTCTTCAGCGCAAAGGCCCTCCCGTATTGCGCCAACGACTCAGGAAGTTCGAATTCAGAGGGAGTTGGGTTTTTACTGTCAGAACTCCCGAATCGTTTGAGCAAATCTACTGCGGCTCTTGTTAGCACACTGCACCCAGTCCACATCACCAATGAGTATTATAGATGGTCATCCGAAGGAACTATGGGAAACCAACAGGAACTTGATGATGTCAGATTGGGTTGAGAACTGATTCGGGACTACAATTTTCCTTCGATCAGAACTCTATGAAAGTCCACAAGAGAGGCACTGAATACCCACCCTCGCATTGGTGATATGTTGTTAATAATAATGATGTATACTATGCTGGATAAGTAGATCAGAGAAATAAGATAAGTAATAAATCGAAAAACACCAAAGGTTCTCAAAAATTGTGGACCGACCTAATATAACCTCATAACCCTATGCCCACCTTTATCTTTTTCGCGGTCTGCGAGCTCCTTCAAAACTGGCTTTCGAAACTGGGAATTTTCGCTCTCCGCACCTCCCATTGCGACGCACACCCGCCCAAGGTGAGAGGTTTCGCTTAGTTGATGTGTGTTTTGCACTCTATAACCCAAACCCCACCCATCGAAATGTTGGCTCCGCCTCTCCATCAGCTTTTCAGTTAATATCGAATTTCGTGACAAACAAGGCAGACGAAGCAAACTATAGAAGATGTTTGTGCGGGTGTAGCAAATTCGAGGAAAGGCCGCAAAAACTGCACCCCGAAAAGTCCTCACCGATGTCATTGTAATCATCATCAAAATCCGACTCGGATATCTGACTTTCCTCAGACACGTCTCCCTCAACATCCATGACCTCTTCCACCGTTTTCACCTGAAAGTATCCAAAGTAAACATAAATGCTGGCTTATTGTAAGTGCTTATGAATTAGTTATACGATTCATGAAAATTGATTGCCGTGTTTTTCGTAAATGAAGCGTTTTCTACTATGTGTTCCTTCCACAGTGTGTAAATCTATTCCCATATGGAGTAACACTGCCCTTTATAAGAAAGAAGAGGAAAAATGATTGTGAGTACTGACATCTATCTGTTTTACAAGTAGACCTGTAAAAAATATAATGACTCAACAAATAAAACAACTTAATGAAGCATCAGTCTCTAGCAGCACAATGATACTAATCAGCCAATAATTGTTTTTGGTGCAATAGGCTATCAATATCAATTCAAGAGACATTTCACGATTGCCGCATAAAATGGGAATGTTTCCCTGCTACACAAATCAGCTAAACCATTCTGAATATATAAAGCCACACAAATTAAGTGGCAATAACCTACATTGAGTTGAGGCGGAATAGAGAATCTGATTAGTAGGGTTGGATAGAGCTGCCCAGTGAAGTGACAAATGATCCATTCTTCAGGCTCAAAAGTGCTCGATAACGGTGCCAAGCCCTTGTCAAGACAGCTGCGACCGCTTCTAATACTCCTCACTTTTAACACTCCCCTCTACCCCTTTCATCCTCTGTGCTCTCTCGCCTATCCTCCACTCCCCGCGCTCAGCCTCCCACCGCCTTACTAGGCCAAATTATAAGGTTGGAAAGAAAGTCCTGCAACACTTTTTCAAATTTTTGATTTTAATTTTATCTTTTTTGTTTACAACTCCTGACCGGTCTTATATCTACCATGAGTGTCCACCACTTGTCTTCAACGCTCAGAAAATTTCTTGATGCTCCTTTGCCAAAACCCAGCGGAGTGCGGGTCGAGAAAGGAGGCGACCTCACTTTCGAGTTGGAGTTGATCGTCTAATTATTTCGTCATCAAGATGATGATTTGAGTTCAGGATAGGTGGTAGCCACTTATAGCTCGACCAGTATGGAGGATTATGTGCGAGCGCATCGAACAGCCCAGATCAAGAATCGGAACGCGAGGATCTCAGCGGTCGATTGAATCCGTTCCCACTCAATCCTATGACGGCCGTGTAGAATGCATTTAGAAAAGCTATTGCAGCGCACCCCCATGCGCAATAACTGTCCAGCAACTGTCAATCGGGATGGTCCGGGGATGGAATACTCCCCCACAAGAACTCCTTATCAACCTTGCTGCCAGTATGGGAGTACGTCAGAGCTTGCTTTGGAGTCCAGGATGTTCATACACCCCACCAACAACCAGCTCTTCTCATAGTGCTACCACAGATGTCACTGAGGGGAGCCCACCTGCGTGGAACGTAGGATCCAATGTTGGACCATGCCCACGAACCCTTTTTTCGCGAATGCTCGATTTCATTCTAGATTTTTCTGGCGTTTCCATTCACCTAATACATGAACCAACTGTCGTGTTAGATTCGTTCTGAGTTCCTCTCCGAAACACGCCTAGTGAGGCGTCATAACCGATACTGGATTACAAGGCAAGATTTCGCCTGCCCAACGCGGCCTCATAAGAGAAAACGCCCTCACCTCTCCCCCAACTGATGTCAATGTGCTATACGTCATGTGTTAAACGCGGAAACGTACATTTTTCCTTTTATAAGCATCCGCTCCTATCTTCCTGTTACTCGCATGAAATAAGTCGACTTCATCTTGTAAATCGTCATTTTGTTCTTCGAAATCGATATGCTGAGACCTTAAAAAAGAAATAGCAAAGCATCAAAGTAGTAATAAAAAATTTTACTAAAAAAAACAGAAATGTAGTCGAGCAAACGTAACCGCCAGTTAACCAATTTTAAACTATCAGTGGCATGAAGTGCATGTGTAGCAATTTCTTCTTACGATTAGACTGGGTTCAAATTTGAACCGATTTGTGAAGCACGGTGTTAGCCATAATTCTAGAGGGTCGTGCAACATGTGTCGCGTGCGGCGCCCTTGGCCGGTTCCCAACGGGCCACGACCCGGGCGGTATTCAATCCTTCCCCCAGGGGGATATATCCCCCTCCTCTGATTCAATCCTCTGGGGGGACAAAAAAGGGTTGCGTCATAGGACCTAGCATACCTCTGTGTTTCTACCTGCCAGACAGTTAGAGCAGCGCGACCCCTCAGGGAAAAGAGTGCTTCATCAGTGGAGGGTAGTAGCGCTGCTCTGGCAGGTAGAAACACAGAGGTATGCTAGGTCCTATGACGCAACCCTTTTTTGTCCCCCAGAGGATTGAATCAGAGAGGGGGATATATCCCCCTGGGGGAAGGATTGAATACCGCCCCCCGTTAGTTCTGTGCGCAGGGTTGCGAATGAAGCCATACCGCATACTAAACTAAGCTGGAATCACAAACAGTCCGATCGCCTCATTGCTGTTTGTGGTCTCGACAACTGGACTGTATTACGGCTCTGAAGAAGGCGATCCTCGCCGAAACGTAAGCCCAATAAAAGTTATTTGCCAACCTCGTGAGGAGCTTCAAAGAAATAACAACAAGCTACATTATGCCGAGGTTCATCAAAGCCGTACGTGGAGACTTCTACGCAACGTGCCAGCTCAGTTTCAACGGCTCGTCAAAGAAGTTCTGTCTCTGAGACAGAAAATTGTCTCAGCTCGACAATCCGTCCACTTCCTTCAACGCTGCTTGGACCACCGTATGATTCCTAAGTTTATTTCAAGTAAACGTCTAGGTGATCTTTTTGGCAGCTATCAGAGTGACCATATATTGGACATTGAATTGCGATTGCTTCGTTTAGCTTTGCGTACTAAGCGTGATCACATGTTTTCTATGCTGAAAAAGTGTGTATCTAAAGAACGATGCTGTGCCCGATATTTGGAGGATCGCCTCTGGAGGAGGATAGTGGGTGGGTCGAAGTCAATTTGTGATTCTATCCGATCTGATGTTAAAAATAAACTGTGTTGCTCAGGAATAGTTTTCGATTTTCTAAGCATACCAGCCTTCATTTGGCGCCTTCAGCATTTCGACTCGAGTCATTTGGGTTCCTCGTTACTCTAACATGTTATTCATCTGATTATCCTTCTAAGGCAATGCTAGCCTACAGGGTGTACTACAGTATAAAGCAAGAGTGAATCACGCAAGAGCATTTCTGTTATAAAATGTTAAACATGATTACATATAATGTTTATGTAAGAGCATGAACATTCGGCGCTATATGAGTCGTTTAAGCACGCTGATTTTTGGGTAGCAGGAGGAAAATGGGAATGCTAACCCATCCGAGAGTCCTCCTTTTTCTAAGGCTTAGTCCCAGAAGCGACATTTTCAGGGTCAGGAAGCTTACTAATTGGGAAGAGTAGGTCGGAGACGGCGTGCTCACCCGAAAACCACCGGCTGCTGACACAGACTAATAATTAATCCGATCGAAGGCGTTCAAATCTCGCCAACCTACAAAATTTGTCGCACATTGCTGAAAACTCTTGTTTTCCTCCATAATAGCCTTTGAGACCATGGAGCTCTTACGATGACAACGGGATGAATAAATCGGACGAAGGGAATTTAGCAACACCAACATTCAGATACTTGTAGTTACAAAGTAGATGTCACGGAATGAAGGTATAACGACGAGATCAGTGGATGAGGACAATGGGTCGTAGTAATTGTTTCTGCTACGCACTTCGACATGAAAATGGAGGCTCCACGATACCTCAGTTCGTGATTGCCACTATTACACTCGAAAGTGGTCAGAAATAAGAAGAATCGAGCATTTTGCTCACATAGATGTGGTCAAAACTTACACCACCACTGAGACATCTGCATCGGTGAAGTCACCCGAATAGAAAGAGTAGCTGTAGAGTATATTTGTTAACTAAAGTCGCAGAATGACGATAGGGTGCAGAAAGCTCAGTTTTCAGTGGAACGAAGGGTGGATTTGCTGAGAAATGCGCTCCAATACGGGATACGCGCGACACGCGTTGCGCGCCCCTCTCGATTTATAGATGCGGCCGTGAAGCACATGTCAGCGAGTTTACGAGAGGTAAAAACGAGAAATGTCGAAAAGTTTCACTGGGAAAATAAAGATGCTCAAAGCAACACCCAAGCAGGTGTCGTGTTGAAAAATTTATCAGTGGGCGGGATAGAGTAGTCCGAGTAGCACAGATGTGTCGTTGTCGCGGCTAAAGGTGCGCGACAATGGCGCCAGGGTCTTATGAAGTCAGCATTTGGCGACTAATCTTAGCATTTGGACGAGTTACGTCGCGCACACCTCATGACACGCAACGTGGATTACGCGTAGCGGCTAATTCAAACACCAGCGGGTTAGTTGGGCCGTGGAGCAGGCAAGTTCAGACAACATCGCCGTCTGCGCCCCCCCCCCCACTTCCTCTTTTACGGGAAATTTTCTTTCTGGACTTCGTCGACGGCTTTTTTTTTGCTTTTTTTCATTTTAAGTCAATCCGACAACTTCACTACCAACCGCTGTCACCAGACAAATTCGATTTGGGGGTGTTGCTTCAAATGGGGGCCTAACACATAGCTTGCGATCATACATAGACCATATCATAGAACCTCGCAACGTAGTTAGCCTTGCAGTTTTTTGTGCCGGCTGTGAGGACCTAGGCCCCATACCGTCGTGCCTAATGTGGCAATGTTCTACGCCATTTCAATTGGGCTGGGGTCGATCACCACAGATACCATTGATTTCATGGTGGTCGCCGCTGTTAGTATAAGGGAGAGCGTGTGGGAGTGCATATTACTACAGAGCACCCAGGCAACCCAGGGAGCAGAGTCAACCCTGCGTTGCGCAGTTCTCAACGGCCACGTTGCGCAGTTTCGCCCGATTAGACACGTTCTCTCGCGCGAACATTCACACTCGCATGCTCGAGCCGTCTGTGTCTCCGCCCATACAGCGTGCGTTGAGGATCTCTCAACGTGCCGTTGCGAACTGCGCAACGCAGGGTTGACTCTGCCAGGGAGTCATAATTTTTCGTTCAAGTCAAGGAGCCGTATGCTGAATGTTGGGGAGGGGATGGGGCCCCCGACCCGCAATGCTGAATGTTGGGGCGCCCAGCAGGGCTTCGTCGCGGGAAAGTGCCGAGACCTAACCTTTGAAAGAAGTCCACCTTAGTAAACACACTGTTTGAAAGTGGCGACACCTCCTGAAGGAAGTCTGCCACTTTCAAACAGTGTGTTCGATCTGCTGGCACAATTTGATCCACTGGTACACAGCTTGATTCGCAGGCGCAACGCTCGTATCCAATGATTCGCCAAATTCGCAGTCTGAGGCCGGACGCATAGTCGGTCGGACGACAGCAACGACTGCAAGTGTCGCACAGCATTGGGTGCGTATCGATCTGCGACACCTGCGGTCGTTGCTGTCGTCCGACCGCTGCTGTCGCAGATCGATACGCACCCGATGCTGTGCGACACTTGCAGTCGTTGCTGTCGTCCGACCCGAACTATGCGTCCGGCCTGACGGCGGCCTAAGGCTGATGTCAGAGTCCGCGATTTCCGGTCGCCAGGTTCGCTTTGATTGCGTCGCTTTTGCGAAACCTGCGATGGATCACAGGAGTACACAAGGCACAACACACACAAGGCGCCCGCGAGCTGTGCTGGAACATTTTCAAATTTCCCGCACACTTCGCGGGCGCTACCGGCTCGGCCGTGCTCGCCGCGGCGCCCATAAAACGTGAAAAAAGTAGGGGGGTGATGGGGCACTTTCGATTCCTCTGATACGTCGCAGGCTTCGCGCGGATCACAAAAATTGCAAGTGCCCCATTTGAACATTTGAAACACTGAATATGAAACAAGTGGAATCATGAGCAGTCGTCATTCAGCCATCACCATCAAGCAGAAGTGGCGGCGGGATTGGAGAACACCTTGCAGTATTGATCGGGCACTTGTGATTTCCGTGACCCGTCGCGTGAATCGCGAAAATCGCGAAAATCGAGCAAAGGATCGCGGACTCTGACATCAGCCTTAGGTATGGTCTGGGAGCCCGTTAGCAGAGTCTGACAATTACCTTATTGTTAGCACCAAATCGCCTCACAGATATCTACACAAAAATGTTTTTAAAACTCACACGAATTTTTTCGTCTTCTTGCCCATTTTGTAACCTGAAAACATTGGGATATAAACTGTGAAGAAGCAGACCACTATCGAAAGAAATCTCGAAATCTTCAACAAGTCCGTAAAGTAAAAAAAAACTATTACAATTTCAAAAACCTAAAAATTTTACACCTCGTCGAAATTTGCCCATAATATTAATTCCATGACCCGATCACACACAAATGACAATCAATTTTAGCGTTGGCCTCATATGGCGCTAGTTTGGGGTCAAGGCTCCTCTCACCAAATTCGCTGTAAACTTGTATGCAGGGGTTATTCTGGAGTCATGATTACGAATATGACATCCACTTTGCCACTGGCGCCTATTACTTGCTCGTCTGCACCCACTCACTGGTGGTTCCTCTAGGGTTAGTTCATTAGGACAGAAAGCGACTTTTCGCGTTTCGCAGCGCGAAACATTTTCGCTGCGGGAACCTCAGGTCCACCGCTGATCATCAGTGGACCCGAGTTCCCGCAGCGAAAAATGTTTCGCGCTGAAACGCTAAAAGTCGCTTTCTGTCCTAGTGAACCTTACACTCTCCCCCACCTTCATACTGCGGGGCGCGGCCAATTCCATAAGCCCGCGAACTGTGTGGGTTAATTTGAAAACTCCAGCACAGTTCGCAGGCACCTTGAGTAAAACGAACCGTTTTAATTATTTCGTTTATAGTGGGTTTTTTTCTTGATTAGGCATTGTTCACACCTTGCGCCATGGCCGAAAGGCGCGCGAAACGATCCAATCTGTGGTTTGCGAAAGGAATCATACGGCTCCCATACTTTCTGCACGATTTGGGGCGCGGCCGCGGCGAGCGCGGACGAGTCGATAGTGCCCGCGAACTGTGTGGGTAAATTTGAAAACACATT
>MU868475.1:34599-59119 GCA_036418205.1 Ostertagia ostertagi | reverse complement strand
CACTTCAGATTAAGGAGTAGCTAACCTATAATCTGATATGTGATGAATTCTTTCTGCATAAACAGGTGAAACTGTACTGATCCGCATTTTGTGAGTTGATTGCTAAACTGAACTTTTTCGAAAGAGGCACCTTTTCTTTGGTTCTTAGTAACACGAGTGAAGAAAAACGATGGCTTTATACTGTCGGGTGAAATCAGCGGCATAAATATGCATTTGGCGCTCCCAAGAGTATATATTAGAGCGCAATCCTTTTTGCGTATCCTTTTCTTTGTGATCGTACCATTCAGAGCGAAATCTGCTTCAAGTTTTTTTTTGAACAAGTTGTCTAACTCCAGTGCGCTTGACCAGCAAGAACAGCTGCAAGCACTGTTGCTAACCCATGCCCAATCGTCACTCGTGGAGGTCAACTTCCAAATATCAATGGGTAAGGCTGTGACCAGCATGCCAGTCATACGCTAGTACGCCGCACATCAAACGTTATTCATATGGACTATTGGCGCGTAACTGCAGTTACATGAATCTATGGTAAGTCACCAACAACGAACAAAATCAGGCGCTTGGTTACGGTGGCCGCGACACAAACATAAGAAATTGAGGCTTTACCATGTCTTCTGACATCCAAATAAAAATGATATGGTGTTCAACAGTTCACCACACTATGACCATAGAACGCTTGACTTGGAATTCGCAGGAGTACATTCTAGGGAACCATTGCAAAATCGTATAACCAGTACGTGGACATAGAGCTTGCAACGATAATCAAATAGCAACGAAAACAGACTACGTGACTACTTGAACGTTCCTCTATGTTCTCTGCCGTGAAATGGCCAGAGCACAGACGATTAGAGAACGGCGCCTGGCTCGGCTCCAAATCCCAAGAAGGAAGGTGAGAGCCCTAGACTAAGCCTAGGAGAGAGCAGGGACTAAGCTTGAGTGTGTCGGATCGTTGTAGCCATAAACCGCCTTTTCAGGCTAGAGCATCAAAGCGAAGCGGAAAAACCGAGTTCGAGTTGCCCGTAGAACCGCAAAGCATCTAGCATTTGTGTGGCAAGTCGTTCCAGGACCTAACGGGGAGCGCAGGATCTGCATGGTTATTCGCAAGTGCGGCGCGATGATTGTGATCTTAATTCAGGGCCTTTTTTCTTCTAGCGTTTTCAACTTGCTCAAATTCTACCAGTATTCCGCTCGTTTGGTTATTGTTTTCATATGTTTGATGTAGTCTACTGTTCCACAAATTTGACTTTCCTATTGCCTACTCTTCCATTTGAAGAAAAAACTGCTTGGTACTAATATTTTGTTTATATACGTCTCAATGGGATCGATCACTGGATTAATCTGCATTATTATCCGCGGTGTTTACTTTTTCTCGCAGCAGGAAGGATATTAACTTGACAATAAATCAATCTTAGCTTTTTCAGACGTTCCAGATGTTTTGGGAGGAGGAAAAGAAACTCGGTGAAACAAAAGAGGAAACAATCGAGTCCTACATTTCTGCCAATAAGTTGACTGATATTTTGGAACTTCCGTACACACTGCAAGAGTTATGGGGAGGAAACAAGAAACTTATAGAGTAGTACGTTTTCTTTCCTGAGTGTTTGGCAACACTCGCTTTCTTTTCACTATTGCAACTTACTTTCAATAAATATCTTTGAACCTCCAATTATTTTGTGATTACTACATAGTTTGCTGCTTGCGACAATAATGTGATTACGCGAGGAACGTTTTTACCTTCTAGTGTTTATTTCAACTGCTTTATGGCAGTTTTTGTAGGCGGACCAAGACAGGTTTGCTGGTATTATCGGGAAAATAACGCAAAGGAAAGTGCAATTTAAGCGCTGTTTTTTTTTTCAAGATCCATGAATTAATGGCGTGAATTTCGGTCTGTGTGAGCTTTATTTCTGGTGACCATGATCTGTGCACATGATCTGTCCTTCGCCGTGAGCGTTTTATTTAAGATATCCTCGAAAGTGGCTCTTCAAAGAAAAGTTCATGATTTTCAAATGTGTGATATTGATTTTTTGCTAGAAGTGAGTAGCATGATCATACACTTTTGGCAGAAATAGGTCTTGAGTCAGCCCATTTTAAAGGAGGAATTCACGATAAGAACGAAGGTCAAAGAAGGGGAAAATTGCATAGTTGGGAGACAGGCGGACCTCCTGAGGGTGCTGACCGACGCGCAATTGGCAGCGAAAGATTTGACCACTGCGAGCTAATTAAGAAGAAAAAACCATTATAAACAAAATAATTGATACGGTTCGTTTCGCTCCTTCCTCAGACGAACCTTATTATTTCGTCAATCCCCGGAGCTCATCAGTGAGTTGGGATTGGCGAAATAAAGACACAGGGGAAAGACGAATAAACCTTGATGACGTACTTATCATGCAGAGGAGCATGCAATGAAATTAATTGTATATTGACTAAAGTGAATATAAATTGATTAAAATATGTAAAAAATTATAAAATTAAAAAGGTGGAAATGTTTGTAGCTGTCCACTGAATTAAGGCATAAGCTATTGATTGAGTATTCCTTTAACTAGTTTATTAACATTTTTATAATTATTAGCCATTGAGAATTTGTAACATATAAACTTATTTTTATAAATGCACTTAACTATATTAGATATAATAAAGTCCTCATGATAACCATTTCCTAGTAACACTCTTATGAACTCTGTTAGTTTATCAGTAAATGTGTCAAATACGGAACAAGTGTTAGCTATTCTAAGTGTTTCAGTGTATATAACGGAGCCTTTATTATTTATGGAGATATTTGTGTCATTATGTGGAATCTAATAACCTTGAACTGAAATCATCTGCTTTGTTATACAATCTACTTATAGCATCTAGCATGTCTCACTCTTGGGGTTGGCGATGTACGCCCACCGACATCTAATCACTCGCCGCAGGTCTATACGTGGCGAGTGATTAGATAGAGAGAGCGTAGTGTTGAAGAGGGCACAGCGATGAGAGTCGCATCAATGCGCAAATCAACGGGCAAGGAAAGGGTCCCATTTCTCGGGTTCTGGGCCGTTATTTCGATGAGATAACTTTCCATCGTGGATCTTGACTTTAAGACACTGAAGCAAAAAATATGTAAAATTTGGTGCAGATGCATGATCCTCTCTGCATGATATGGTTTTTGCTCGATTTGAAGCCATTCAGCGATCATTCGAGGCAAACCTTGTTTCGATACTTCTTCCAATGAGACCTCACTGCTTCTTTTCACCGTACGTAATTTCATCATGATGACCAGGCAAACCAGATGCTTTAGCACCTTTACTTCACCAACCTGAATCTAAATTAACCCTTTGACGACCGTGTGGCCCGCCGGTGGGCCACACTTTCGCTCGGTGGCGACACGTTTTTAGGGTTTATTTTGGCATTTTTTATGTTTCAAAACTACACAAATACATTATCGAATTCGCGGAATAATGCGCTAATTACTAATAGTGAAATTGTTGGAGAGTTAATGATTATTGATGAAAAAATTTAGAAAGAAGTGAAGTGACGCATTCATAACGGCGGTCGTCAAAGGGTTAATAATGACAACGAGTGAGTGACACCTACACTGTTGCTGATCACTTTGCTTGCAACCTCATTTCCCAATAAGGAACCATGATCCCCTGTCGAGGATTTCCTCGACTTTATCGTGCACCCTCATCGACCCGGCAACTTGGTGCACAGCTTGAATTATATCTCCCTCGCTTCTGGGCCGTTCGGCAACAGAGTTAGAAATTTTTGTCCTTGACTCCGTACGTATCGGCTCATGTCCCACCACAAACTTTAACGGACCTGTTCAAGTGGTTTTTGCGTAAATACTTCATTTAGTGGCAAAAAAAGCAGGTGAACCGTTTCATAGTAAATATTAAGATGGTAACAGATTTAGTGCAATTTTGTGGTTATTATTAAAAACATCATTGTTAGGTCATTTCAGTGCTAGTGGTTAGTTGCACATAATAAATTTCTAACTGGCAGTATCTGAATTTTTATAAATTTCAGTTTCTGTCGTGATGATGTGCTCATTAGTCTCGCCAATTTTGCTCTTCGGCCGAATATTGACATGTCGCAACCGATCAAGTGCCATTACAAGTGAGTTTTCCATCTGTTTAAGATGTGCTCAAATTGCTGCCATGCTAGACTAGGGGTGAATGAGCGTGAAAGGATTATCCCTAATTGTTGATTATTCGATTCAATACACCTCTAATTAGGGGGATAGTATAATCACTGCTAAGCGGTAGAGTTTCGCTTCGACCACTGGCATAGTTTCCTCGATGTTTTGTGAAAACATGCTCGATGATGCGCATATAAAGAAACAACCTACACAATAACTTGCCTTTGCAACAGCAACCATTAATTGGAGCATGTACTCAGTGCGCAGCAGAAATTGCGGTCGTATCGTGCTACCGTGAAATTTGCAGCGTCTAAATGATTTTTTTTCCTCAAATTTTCCCTCATTCAACACAAGTATGCCAGATCAGTGAAGAAGGCGTGCCCTCTAAAATTCGAAATTTGAACTGACTTGATTCCCTAGAAAAAAGTTGCTGTCGAGAAGATATTCCACCGAAGATTTTTGAGCGTTACTGTATATGTGAATATCGAGTTCCGCCAGATTTTGCACTAGTATTGGGCTCTTCAGTTTATTGGGTACGATTTAGGTATCTGGAGAGAATATTATTACCCTTTCAGGCTTCCCAATGCATGCGCGGAAATTTTGACGGTGCGCAACAATAATGAGATTACAAATGCTTTTTTGGAGGTAGGTGAATGAATACGTTTACGTTTGAATTTAGTGCAGCACTACGGTATAATATCGACACATAATTATTAAGTGTGAAGATGCTCTAAAAGCCGTGAAAGAATTCTTCGATAGTAAGTCGCCACCAAATCATTTGTTATGTGGATTTTACATGAGAATTGTGCAGCATTTGTTTCATCGTTCGGTGGACAAGGTGAGTCTGTGTTTTTGATAAAGGCTGTCACAAAAGTACTGAAGGACCTATCTATTTTTAGGCGTTGGGAATACTTTCGCCATGTGATTTCATATCTAAATGTGCTGCCAATTTGCGAATGGGCGCTGTGAGCGAATTATTGCAGAATATTGTTTGGATACCTCAAATAGCGGAGGATTTCTTGAAGATAAAGCAGGTGAGTCACTAACTTCGAAATGATTATTTACTGCGCTTTTCTCGCGCTTTTACGAGTTCAGTCTCACTCAGGTGGAGATTTTTGTAAAAGTAAAGGTAATAAGTGGTGAAGGCAATCAGTGAACAGCAAGTAATATTTTTATGCTGATTAGGTCACTTCAGCATAGCTTATGCTGGGACTAAATCCCGCAACTATGACACAAACCAGAATTTCCCGTCTCATCGTTCTAAATATGGATTGAATTTTCGGCTCCTTGTGTACCGCATGATGCATGTAAAATGCACCGTCATTTTGTCTTTCGTGCGATTACCATTTTACCATGACCTAATCTTGAAAGACAATGTTTTGACTGCGCCGGCTGAATGAAGACCTAGATTGTTGGTACTTTTTTGAAACACCACCTGGGACCCCTATATCTCTTTTCATTTATTTTTCAGTTGCTCCTTTTTCCTTGCTAATCTCTTCAATATACACTTTATCACAGATGTAATCGGAATCCTTTCCTTATATGACCGCTCATTAGGGGTGTCGATTTGTCTTCTTTATGTATGTATATAAGTCCGTTTGTCCGTCCGAAAATGAAGTCATAAGGAATCCCGTGTAATAAACAAACCGCTAACAAAAGCGCTGGACTCGCAGGGCTTGCGCTGTTTCACAATAGCATGATTATGATTACACCAGAGCGGTTACTTAAACACCCTCTGAGCACAGTTTCGGTCATTACATGGTGCTGCAGGAAGGTCGGTAGAGGATGAGTGGAGGTTAAGGAGGGTAGAAGGAGAACATTCACCAACAAACGTAGGGAATATAAGGATCGGGATGTCATTCTAACGTCATGTTTGTGATGATGCCCCAAGAAGTGTTGTGCAAGAGGTATTCGTGTCACAAGCGGAATAAAGCGCAGCTGAAGGTAAATCTAACACAGGGAAGATCCTGGCACTTGCCGAGGGACCAATCTGTTGAAACATGAGTAGCTCCACTTCTCTGTAGATGTTTAGCGTGGTTATTTCTTTTCGCAGGTTTTTCTTCCTTCTTCTTTTTCGTAGATTATTTCTTCACTTACAATAAGGCTAACAGTAACCTCAAATTTCTCTTGATCTGGAAACACCACTGATGTTATATTTCTCTCCAACATGTTCGCCTATGCTTTCTTTTCTATTATTATTCGCTCTACAGCAGCCTAATGTGTTTTCGTTGAAGGATGGGGAGCATTCTCGCAGACCTTCCCTATCCTAGCTTTTGTATTTCACCAGGTTCATACTTTAGTTTATTTCTCATGTCATTTTATTCCTTTTAACTTAATATATATTTCTATGGTTAGTATCCTTCAGTATTTCAGTATTTTTACTTTTAGCTTAACTGGGTCAAGTTTGATGTTCCAATACTTATCTTGCCGTGGCTTACGGCTTTCGACTTATTTTCGGTCTCTGCCGCACTTTAGTGTCCACTCAAAAGCCAGCCGAAAACGCTATGGTGTGCGGTAGATGAAGTCAAGCTCAAGTATTTGTGGGTTAGCTCGCCCAAGAAAGCACATACGGTCTTCTCAATAGGTCACATCCGTCTGTAGAAAAGGAACACATTGGTTAAAGCTGACATTGCGTCTCCAAAGCACGTCAAATTTCGCGACATGAATCGCGTTGCTATGGCGTACGCGCGAGATTTCCGGAATTCACACAAATTTTAGAATGTTTCCTAATTTTGATCGTAAACTGTAGTTCTCCACGCGACGGATTGCTCATTGAGTCACCCTGTGGCTACCGCCATCAGAATGTGAAGCAGTCCGTGATAGCCTACCTCAAGTATTTGTTGATGGTCAAACTCCTATAGATTCGCCACACACAGGTTTTGAAAAGTCGAAAATTTAAGCGCGAGTTGGAATACCATTTGCATCCAGTGCCTCGTCATTTTGGGTTACAATCACTCTAATGCCCAATGATCTGATGAATATTCACCGCAAAGTATCAGGTTGAATAACTTTACCGGTAAAAATGATCTCGGCTGCTGTTAGCCTCGCCCCGTCTTGTGAATTTTTTGTTTCTAGTGGTACGTGGAGAATGGACTCTGCAAGAAGCTTGTGGAGCAACTTGCACCGGACCAGCCTTTATGTGTGCACGAGAATGTTATGGAAGTCTTCTCAAATCTAGTTCGGTAGTCCTTTGCTTTACTACTCGCTCGTAGTTTTTGTAGTATTTTCAACCAGGTTTGGTGAATACGGATTTTTGTTTGATTATAAATGTTCAAGAAACACGAGAGATCAAATGTATGCGCTCGATATCAAAAGTGATGTTCTGAATGATGAATTACAATCGGAGAGTCTCGTCCAGGAACTTCTAGACAAAATGCTATTGGTATTTTTTTCTCTTAATTATGAATATATTTTGAGGCCTGGGAAGTCACCTGGCGCCTTCCCGTAAACCTTTGCTGCATCCCAAATTCTCTCTTTTTTAGCGGAACGAAAATGGCATCCTTTCAACATCTGTTACCCGGAATGTCTGCGAGATTCTCATAGCACTATTAAGTTCAAATCACATACTTTTCCGGCCAAGCCACACTCTGTACAAAGAGTTCAACGCAGAGATACCTTGGGTGGGCGGAAACCCTTCGGCGGTCTTAGATGGGGTAACAAGTGAGATTGCCAAGGAAGGAGTTGAAAGGGTAAGCTCCTAGTTTTATTTGACTTAATGATTGCATTGTGATGACAACTCTTCGTTTGTAGTTGTGGTGCCCTGACTCCGAGCGAACGGTTGAAAAAATAGCGTCAGCCAGAGTGTCGGAAATGGTTCAACTAATTATTGAAGACCTTGAGGTGCTCCTACTGATTTCTTACTCTTATGTTTTACTGTATCACTTGAAATGCCTTTATCTCTTCTTATCACCTTAGTCCAACTCCGATCGTGAAGATGAAATTTGGTCATATGTTCTCCGAGTGATAATAGAGCTATGCGATACGAATCGCTTGGAAACCCATACCGCTCTTGTGGAGCAATTTGAAAAAAGCGACATTAAAAAGGTGCGGTCGTTTGTTTGCACATGTGTGATGTTATTTTGGAAGTAAAGTTATTCATGTTTCAGCTTTTCTCACTAGTGTGGAGTCACCCGCGTTGTTCAATTTTCCATGGCTTTCTGCAGCGAATTATTTCTTTCATACTCTATTCTTCTACCCAAAATGAATCTCCTGCTATTACCTATTTGTTCAAGGTAAGATCTTACAAAAAGTGTGCTGTTACACCTCGAACCTCGAAAGACTTTTGTTCATGCTGACCAATGTTGATTATTTCTTTTGTGTGAGGGAGGATCCACTTACTTTTTTGTTACGGTCTAACAATGAGGTGAACTTGATGACACCCATTTGTGCGTTGCGATGCCTTCTTAAGCTATCAAATACGCTGCACAAAAACGGAGAAAGTAGATTCGTATGCAAATATTGAATTTTTACCCCACCTAACAATGAATAGCCGCTCCAAACCATTCCAAATGGATGTGTTTCAATGTAACTGTGCAGCATTTCTTTTAGACTTTAAACTTGCCTGAAATCATACGTTTTGGCGTTGATCCAAGATGCGTTCTCAAAAAGATCGACCTATTCTCTCTCCGCACACATCATATTCATCTGGCACTTGCAGTTGAGCAAGCAATGAAATCATCTCCTAATGCTCGAATAGTTCAGAAATTAGTCCAGGTATGTAATTTGTTATCTGCTTTGTTATTTGTCGAGAAATTATATTTTTTAGGAGTGCTCTTTCTGGCCAGAAATCTTACCAAAGGTGGACGACTGGCTGAGCTGGAATCTGCCGGATCCTGAAGTAGCTAATGTTCGTCCGTTGATTCAGCATGACACTATAGGTAGGAGAATCTGTAATAGTGACATTAAAAGCATCATATTCAGTGTAGAAATTCTACGTCATCAATGAGGACTTTCTGCATTCAAGTTATATGACCGCGACCTTTTTAGATGAGGCACTAGATGAATTTGAGCGGCAAATCGTTGGTCCTCAGCAACATGTTCTGTATGAGTTCAAGACACAGACAGTTAGCGTTCCGATGACTGATGTTTTTGACACTGCTCTGGGTGAACTGCAAGTGAGTTCGGAGACAAAGGGGTGAGTGTATGTTCTCAGCAAGCACTTTTCAAACGCTTTTTTTTACCGCTTTCTACAACATCTTTATTTCCCAAAGACTTCATTTGATGACTGTTTTCCAATCGTGTTTGTAAGAAGTTCTAAAGTAGGGACGATTTCCATGCATGCAATCCAGTAGGTGTCCTATTTTATAGTAGGATACCATTGTTGTATTATCTTCTGCAATTTTGTGGAAGCGCACATTTGGAGTAACCAGTTATGCGCTACACGCTACCGCGCGCATTGAGTAGTGACCCTTGCAACCACTGGAAAATAAGATCACAGTCAACGTATCCGGCACTTAACTGTGAAATGCCTCAGTTGATGGTATTTTCCACAGTTTGTATAGCTTAATGACCCCGCTACTCAATGCGTGCAGTTCAGTGGCAAACTGCTCTCTTCGGTGCACCTCGCCCATCGATGGCTTTCGACCCTCCTCCGTCAACCATTGCCACCCCCCCCCTTTCCCAGGTCTGTCTGAAGCGATTTGGAGGAATTGTGGCAAACTCCGCCCATATCGTTCACGCCTAGCTCACCTATAGCATTGGACCCTTTCTTTTCCGTCATCCGCTATAATTTTCCCGTTCTCCGAGTGAGCAAACGACGTAGTTTTTGTTAGCAAACTCCTCCCACATTGATGCACTTTAAGCCAACTCTTTAAGCCCATCATTCTATATTTAACCTCCACCCTTCCCTAACCTCAATTCGCTTTTTCGCGGTATCTGAGACTTCCTCTGGAACCGAATGATGAGGATTGGAGGAAACGTCGGTTACCTAAGGATCCGCCCATTGTGAACGGGCCTCCGCTCACGTCATGCACATTGCTTTCCTACACTATTTTTTTCTGCTTTCTAGGCAGTCTACCTACCGAGTTATAATTTTTTTGAGCGCGGACTCTTAAGAAAACGCTGTGCCCATCGCAGGTGGGTCTCCCTAAGGCTGGTGTCAGAGTCCGCGATCCGTCGCAGGTTTCGATTTTCGCGATTTGCGCGAAACCTGCGACGGATCGCAAATTGCAAGTGCCCCATTTGAACATTTGAAACACTGAATATGAAACAAGTGGAATCATGAGCAGTCGTCATTCAGCCATCACTATCAAGCAGAAGTGGCGGCAGGATTGGAGAACACCTTGCAGTATTGATCGGGCACTTGTGATTTCCGTGACCCGTCGCGTGAATCGCGCAAATCGCGCAAATCGCAAAAATCAGCGAAACCTGCGACGGATCGCGGACTCTGACACCAGCCTGATTCGGTGTGCCTTATCGATGCTTTCGCTCAGTTACTGTTCATTTCGATGCGCCATGCCTCTCGCGGCAGACAACATTGAGGAAAGTTCAAGTAGCTACGTAACTACTCTTACTGCGTAATAAGTCGTTATAATTCTGACTGTTTACTGTGCACTATTGTACCGTTCAGCGCTATCGCAAGGGGGCGACGGACTTTTGGCTCGTCATAGCTGACACGCGGCAAGTCGCGTGGCGCTCCAAACGAGGCAAGTCTTTGCGAGCTTTTGCAATGGATATTCCGATCGCGGATAGATCATGGGGAGAGGATTTAAGTGATCGAGCCGACTACTGTGCTTGAAATTAAGCCTTAGGGAAGGAAGGGATTTCGGGGGAGGTGAGCAATTTGTGTTCTCCCACGCATTTCTCCCCTCTCCTAGGCTTAGTTCAAGTGGTACCTACCATCGGCCCTGTTTTGAATGTTCCGCTGAGAACGTGGGCACTGCTATCTGCCAAGCATATATAGTTGACATAATCTAGCTCAGTAAAAACTGCTAATTTTCGTGTGTCTTATTCGTTTTGTATGGTATTAGTGTCATTTCCATGAAGGCTCTCCGCTGAAATTACTCTCATCTCACTCAGCTGCATTCAAAATTCCTCGTGCGGAAATTTTTCAACCCTTCAAAGCGCGGAATCGTGCCAAGTTCATCCACAACTTGTACACGCTTTGACATGTTGAATTCTATTGCAGAACTCGCCAAACCTTGCTTATCCATTGCCGCGCATCCCGCCGCGCGATTCGCCGCGTGCCAGCCCGGACGAGCCAAAAGTCCCCCGTTCATCACAAGGTACGGGGTTCTACGGTGAAATGCATTGGAAACCGCATGCACCTTTTCTTTTCGTTAACAACGGAACTAAGTTTCAGGCGGCTGAGGAGATTCAGAGTGCCTGCTCAAATTCAACTTCCCCTGTAATTTCTGTTCCTCCCTGGCCTTGTTCTTAGAAGATGCGTCCATAACTTACGATATCCATAGTATGCCATTCTTCACTCTCTCCATAAATGGGAAAATTGAAATGTTTGATTTTGTGCCTTATGCGCACACTCCACGCAAAAATCAAAGCTCACGTAACTGGTTTCCAAAGTTTGACGGGAAACTTTTCAGGTTCGCAGTTCACAATCTTCGCGTATGTAAAGTGGATATGAATTTGGAAGAGAATGACGTGGACGAAAGTGATTTTGAAGCCATGTGTGACATGAAGAAGTCATCATTGCTGGGTGATTGGCCTATGCAGGACGGAGATCGGTCAGGTCGGTGGATCCTCTTTAGTGATTTAGCTAAAATATTATTTCCTCTGTTGTAAATATTCGTTTTCCAGCACAGCTGGTAGCGCCTGATGATGACTGGGTTGGAATGAGGAAGTCGAACGGTAGCATGGCTGATGATTGGCCGGGGATGAGCACTGGGATGAAAGGCGAGCAAAACACCGAGTTTCAAGTGCAGTGGGATCAGGCCCCGGCAGCGAGCAGTAAGTATCGAAACAGGACCATTGAGTTCTTTGTCCGCAAAAATATAGCAAAGGATTAAGCGGTTGGATTCAATAACTGTACGAGGGAAGAGTTGCTCAAAGTGGGTGCAACTAGAGATCGCTGGAATATGGGGGCTGGATTTCTGAACTCATGGCGTGCCCAAAAGGCAAGCTACATGTGAACCCAGTCATCCACCGCTAAGATTGGTTTAAGATGCGCTTACGATAGGTACTGACGAAGAAAGGAACCCATGTCGCTATGACCGTTCAAGAAATGATGTGTGGTAGCGTTTAAAAGTCGAGAAACGTTTTTTATTTTCGATCTAGCGCAGTCATGAAAATTGCCTCAAAGTGATAGGATGCAAATTCAAATGTGGGTGATGGGCGTCTCACTTCCCGGAACCGAAAGTAATTGAAAAGTACGATATTTCCTAAAGGAATCGCGCGTCAAAAGTTTGGAAACTTTTTGTTTCCCTTATCATTATGATTCCTACTCTTCAATGTTTACTTGTTTCTGTTAATTTTAGTTTAATTGAGTATGTGTAATTTCAAAATGAATTCATGTAAAAGGGAAACATTCTCTCGATAGGAGAGGTTTCTTGAACCCTGTAGTCCGAAATACCAAATTGACTTTTTTTGTTTTTTCGTTTGATTTCCAATCTCTACGGAAGCATATTGAATTTCTAGCGTGTCAGAGTCGAGCCAGCATAAAGGGAATGACTCTTTTCAAAAAACACATCCTCACAAGCAAATTGGCTCTTCTTAAATGGCCATCAGACTCAGCTATTTTGTCGATAGCCATCGCTCTGCAAAAGTGCAAGCGATGGGCGTTAGCTCCGCCCGCGATCGATACCGATGTTGACGGCAAGAACGCGCGACGGGGCACTGCTGGGCGAGTGTACCGGTCATGCCCTTCGCTTGCACATTTGCACTTTTGCTGCCTTTTGCTTTTGTCTGCTATCGCTCTGAGAGAGTGCGATTGCCGAGCGACAGCCGAGCGATGGGCGATCGCGATCGCTCGTCGCTCGACACAATCGCCGAGTCTGACGGATTTCTAAGAACTTCGAAGCAAGACAAGCGAGCGTCGAGAGAAATTTTGAAATAGGTGCACAGTATAGTATAGAACTTTACGTTGCGCATAGCGAAACGAGGTTGGATGAAGCCTCAGGACAAGCAATGCCTGTGATACTTTTATAGGTTGAAGGAATCCCCTTTTGTGAGAGGGGGGGGGTTCGATGAGAATGCAGCTCATTAGAAGTCAAGGAGAAGTATTCTCTGATATACAAATGAAGAAAATCAGGAGAAGCGGTCCAGTAACCAAGAAAAAGGGGCCCTTTTTCCGCCCGTTGATTTCCACATTGATGTAAGCCACATCGCTGCCGTTCATCGGCAACGCTAATGTTCTCTTTTACGGCGAGAAGTTACCCACCGGTGGGCGGACAGGCGCGAGTGGCGTGAGAACCTCATTAATGCCCGCTGCATGCTTATGATGCAAGCTGACAACTTTGTGTCCACAACAGGAGACAGGGTGCTTAAAAAGCGCTGCGAGCTTATTTTGAAAGCGAAATGCTTGGAACACTTGAAAGATGCGGCATTTCTGATCTTATCACGTGAACAAAGTTTGCCTAACGCTGGTCTCACCAGTAAATTCAGCTATGCGCCATCCTGTCCTCGACGCTTATTTCCATCCGCATCCACATTCAGGAATGATTGCAGTTGCATTTAAGTGCGTAATTGGCTTTTACTATGAGCAAGTCAGCCGATCTGTGTTATTATAAGAATTGGAGTTCGAAATTAGCGAAGGAGGGGGTTGCTTGATAGAAGCTGTGTGGATAAGCTGCTTCCAACATACATCGCTGGATATCAGCAAAGCATGCTGGCAACAGCTTATCCACGCAACTTCTATCAAGTGCACGTCACTTCCGGTGACACGCCTACCCCAACTTTCGGATATCGACTGTATACTCTGCTAAAATATTGCTTTCGTTTTTGGTTCTTTTTTTTCTATAAAAAACTTCACTAAGCAAAGAAGTTATGAAGCTAAAAGTGGTTATTTTCTCTGTGAATTTCGCTAGAGGCTCTTTTGGATAATGACGACTTTCCTTTGTCAAAAAAGCAAAAAAATGGGTTGAAGAAGCTTTTTCGTCAATACCTGGTTTTCAGCTTCCGGAAACTGGTCTTGCTCTCCACAAGATAGCAGCACACCAAGAAAAGTCATGAATGATGAAGAATGGGCGGACTTCTCAAAGCTGAAGACAGATCAAGGTATTCCTCCAGACAATTTCAGCGACTGGCCGGGTGTTGACAAGGAGAAGG
This sequence comes from Ostertagia ostertagi, assembly GCA_036418205.1. NCBI lineage: Eukaryota > Metazoa > Nematoda > Chromadorea > Rhabditida > Trichostrongylidae > Ostertagia > Ostertagia ostertagi. The sequence continues at coordinate 44,790 of MU868475.1, read as the reverse complement.
TGTGTTATCTTCAGAATAAAGAACACAATTTCCTTCTTACTGCCAGCGTTTTGCTTTCTTTGTGCTCCCTTTTTGCTCACGCCCTTTTAGCGTGCAAATTGAAACCCATCATCGAACCAGGGGACTAGTGTTGGCTCAAAGCGAGAGATTACGATAAAGTGTCTGTGCAGCGTGGAAGTACATGCACCAGTGGAAGCAGTAGTCAGGGGCCAAGGAACGAAATGTTGGCGTTTTTGTGGCCAAAGGTGCGCTAGCTGCAGCGTACTGGGCTTGCCATTCCTTTCTGAGCTCCGCCACGGCCTGTGCTCCGCCCCCAGCAGCAGCGTCCTTCGATTATCATTTTGATGAGGTATTCCGCTTTGAGTGCGTATCCTATAACTTTCCCATGGAACGCGTTACCAATCAAAGCATGGCCTTTGCTGGTATGATGGTGGCTATCTTAACATGTGCAAAAGACCTCTTATTGGTTGCTAGCTCGTCCATTATCGGAGGTCAACGGGAAGAAAGGGGTCCCATTTTGCGCCTTCTTGACGGATTTCTTTGCTTTTTTCGCCACTGGGGCATTATTCAGCATCTCCACTTCCACTATGAACCCAGTCCAATCCTATCGTAATCCCTCGCTAAGGAAGAACTTTGTGAAGAAGTGGCCGATGTCAGACTTTGCGATTGGAGCGATTTTGCACCAATTGCAGGAGCGACGGATCGCTTGAGCGATGCGAGCGACGGGAGATTTACACCGCCGACCACCGATAATTCGGCGCCATCAGTTAAATCTCCCGTCGCTCGCATCGCTCAAGCGATCCGTCGCTCCTGCAATTGGTGCAAAATCGCTCCAATCGCAAAGTCTGACATCGGCCAGTTCGATCATCGGGCCACCGGCCATGGCTGTCCTAGTGCCCATTTGATCTTCGGGATCCAGTCCGGAACAGTCTAGTCGGTTCACCGTGGAATTAGTTCAATTTATACGAAAGAAATGAATGGAACATCCCGGGGTGAACGGGGGAGGGCAAAAATGGCGACGTGAATTATCTTCGAATCGCACTTTCCAATAGATGTAATGCAAGTCCATCGACAGCAGTTGTTTATGCGTTTATGCAAGTGTATGTGTTGTATACAAAAATGGGGGGAATTGCTATATACCAGTCGGACCAAGAACACGCTGCAACATTACAAAATTGTATGAAAAGAACTAAGCAATGGGAAGTTTTGAGCAATCCGAAAGAGTTCTATTACAGGGTTCCGACTGGCCAGTCTCGGTGAAACCTGAAGGAGTAGATCCGGTTTTAGCAGGTTTCGCAACTGTTGTCATGAACTCCTCTTTGGATGAGCGTGTTGCAAATGAAAGCGAATGTTAGTTTTCTTAGAATACCTTCCCCTTTTCAGCAGTATAGGTCGCGTTCTGCCAAAGCGCCTGCAGCATCTTGATTAGATCGTAGCAAGCAGAGGTGGCTGTGGTTCAATCCTGGTGATAACCACATTCATCACTCGAAACCAGTATGTAAATGCATCCACAATCCAAGAGCCGCATGTGACAGTTTGGCAGAATGCGGCCACATTAGATTATTCCATTAGTTTAATTCTTGTGGAAATAGTTCTGAAATTAAAATGTATTTGAGCTGTATTTACTCTTTGTGCGCTAGTCAACCCGTTCAATATAATGATTATGATGACTGCTGATTTCATATGCTAAGGACCCTTAGATCATTATATTGCTGAGTGGGTAGTGTTCGAGAGGCAGTGTGACTTATCACACCTATTTCTACTTATTTCTCGGGAGCAATCGGGTCGTTTTTGTTTGTTTTGTCTTGCATATATTAGTATTATATAATAGCAGGCATTTGAAGACATGCCAAAATGGCGATACATATGCAAAGTTGGCGAAAAAAATTTCCAGTGAGCAATAATTCCCAATGCCTTCCTTGCTTTACTTCTCTTGTCTTCACGCACTTGACGAATCCGGTCGAATGTATTTAACTACTTCCAAAACTTCATTCCTTGTTGATATAATTAACTATCCAATAATGTTGCTAATAATAATAATAGTGGTTCATTCCATAAAGGTTACGGTTTAAAGTCTCCATGTGTATTAATTTGTGGTTGTACCGGTTTATTGATTAGGAACCATTCTTGACGTTCTGTATCCTTTTTCAACGTAAAAGATATTTTGCAGTTCTTTCGGAACACTTTGTCGCCGTTAGATTTTCGTTGAGGTTTTCCCGTGTATTCAAGAAATTGCAACCTGTTCTGCTCGCCCTCTTGGCTGTTTTGAAATTCTTGAACGTTACTCATTGTTTGTTGTTGTCTTACAACATTGATGGAAAATAAATGGCTCATGAACTTTTTGTTCAGTTGTCATTGAACGAAAAGACGTTTTCGTACGTTGTTATATCATACTGTTCTAAGGATTCAACTCATAATATGTTCTCAGTTTTGTTGTGGGTGTAATTTTTGGCAATAAGCTTTCAATTTACAAAATGTTCCTTGCTATAGTACAAAGGATTGTATCCGGCATGGCGGAAGAATAGAGATATTCGGTTGTCACTGCCCAGAAATCTCAAAAAATTGATTTGGGGAGGTGATTCGGTCAATTGGTTGGAAATGACCTCGAAACTAAGTGCTAATTAGGTTATAGCTTGATAAAAACCCAAATAATTAGCGAAACTAAACCTATGACAATGCAGTAATAGAGTACTATGCAATCTTTATTCATGGAGTACCATTGTAATCGTTATATAAACGTCTTATGTCTGGCAAGGAAGGTTACCCGCTTGGCCCGAACCCAAGTTGGACTAGGCTGAATTAGAAAGTCGACTCTGACAAGGGAAGGATACCAGGTCGAAGTGGCCATTTGTAACGAGACATACACCACTAGATGTGTTTTTGGACGCTGATCTCGAATCTGCTCTCCAAATCTGCGAAACGATTCTCTGAACGTAGTTATGAAGCGAGATAGTGCAGTGGCAGCGGCCCGGGCCGACGAACAAGAGGTCGTGGATCGACTTCTTGGCGAGTTCTCACTTTTGCTTTTCTTGAAAACATTGTTTAAGGAACTCTTATCCATGCTAAGTCATCAGCGATTGCCTATCTACAAGTGGAAAGAGCTGGCGAAGAGCTTCGAACACTGTGCGCGTCATTTGCAAATGACCGTCTCTGGCACCCGTAGCGCACGCGTCATGCACTTTCTTGCCAAATAGATGTGATTTTCGTGTTCAGCGCATCAAACTACCCCTTCCGACAACTTTTGGTCCAAATCCAAAATTTTGACCTAAAGTCGAAAATGTGGGCACACACGACCGACAGGACACGGCAAATGACGCGCACAGTGTTCGAAGCTCTTTGCCAGCTCTTTCCTCTTATAGGATAGGCAGTCGCTGATGATTTAGCATGCATAAGAGTTCTTTGAACAATGTTTTCAAGAAAAGCAGCTGAGAACTCGCCAAGAAGTCGATCTCACGACCTCTTGCTCGTCGGCCCGGGCCGCTGCCACTGCACTATCTCGCTTCATAACTACGTTCAGAGAATCGTTTCGCAGATTTGGAGAGCAGATTCGAGATCAGCGTCCAAAAACACATCTAGTGGTGTATGTCTCGTTACAAATGGCCACTTCGACCTGGTATCCTTCCCTTGTGAGAATGAGCTGACGTCGAGATAAGGGGATTGTCGGCTCACCGTTAGACAGCGACATCGCGGAAATTTCGCTAGGGATAACCTAGTGTGCCTGATGACGGATGAGGGTGTGGCTCGCTAGGAAAGAAGCAAATTTCCGCTTTCCGCAGCGCGAAACTTTTTCCACTGCGCGAACCCCAGGTCCACGCCTCCATGTTTACAGCAAATTCTGCGTAGAGTTTCATATAGTACTAGTCACCATTATATACTACTTTATATTCAACACCTTGGTCACGAATCTGATGATAATTTTTGATACCGTCGTTGTTTGGATTCATTCTGGCCCAATATGGGGGCAAGAAGTCGCCTGGTCGAAATGTCATATTCGGGATTAGCCCTGTGAAACCCCTGAAGACAGAATTTTGCCTAATTTTCCTGTTTGCAATGAATAATTAGTATCGAGAACTATGCTAACCTTGAGTATCTTGACCATAAGTGGATTCCAGATAGAGAAACGAGTGGGTATATCTGAATTAGAAGTGCCTTATATAGATGCAGAGCTATTCGTTTTCCTCTATGAAAGAAAGAGCTTTGCCCTAACACTGGGCGGAGGGATTGGTGCAAGTTTTTATCAGTTGTTCTTATCACTCGTGATCAGTTTGTGATTTGCTTGGCTCCAGGTAATCGATCTTTGCCACAAGACTTGAGATGAACTAGTTTCATGTCATGTGCAGGCTTTTTATTTTTGACCAATGTTTTCTTGATTGGTTTTTCGATGGTCAGATTGGTCAACGAGTTTTCATGAGTTCTAGACTTTTGTTGTTTCTGGGCCACTTCTACTTAAGGATAAGAGTAATTGATTCATCCCTTTTGGGTGCAGCACGCATTCTACTTGCGTTTGTACATTCGTAGGAGGGCACTGGAGTGCGATTTGGCTATATTAGGTTGGAGCATAATGTCGTAGCGTTTTTTTTCAAACGCATAATTTCAATCAGCACAAGTATATCTCGAAAAACCGCTCATACTGCTTGAAAGAACTCTTCCCGCTCTACAAAAACCGTAGTTGTTATTTTTTCAACATTATAAGTAGTACAGTGCGTTGCAAAATCATAGGACACCCCCCAAAAATATGAATATCGCGGCTTATAGAGAACCGTCGTTCAACGACACCTGTGAAATCAGAATTGCCTTTATGAGAAACCTATACTCACAAGTTTACCAGCTTATCCGATTTGTTTTCCGTACTTTTAGATAAATTTTTTGATTTTGGAGCCGTTGCAAAATCATAGGACACCCCTCAGAATTCTCTTTACTGTGAATTTTTTTAACCAACCATCAACGGAAGTAGCTCTTATTAAGTGTATGGCAACTCTATTGGAACTGCGGTTTCGAACGATCACCTCCCCTCCGTGAGTGGAAGCCAGACGATGCTTTTACATGCGCCTTATGGCTCTACCACGACCATCGAAGCCATTTCTGGATGTTCAAGGAAAACCGTAGCCTGGTACTCCAAACTCTCACTACGGATAAAAATAAGAGAGTACCAGGATAATCACAAGACCTCCCCGAAAGGATCGGCATATAACTTCGAAGACTACATCGAACAAAATCACCATGCACGCTCAGTTGGTGTCAGCTCTATCGCAAAAAGCGGATGAAGGCGAAATCATCTACCAAAATCATTGGTATGGACAACTAGCGTAGGGCCTTGCTAAGCCTGCTGCCATGCTCATTAGGCGCTGTGACTGAAAACATGAGAAGAGAAACTCCAGGTGTGGGACTCGGGATGAGGTAACGCATCCCCATATCTTAGGAAACCGCCACGAGATTTTTGGTGAAGGATTATCGTCGAATCCTGGCCTATTCCTCTAATAATGAACAGCATCATCTGCATCATTGAAATCAAGTACTTGTATCCAGAAAAGCGGTCTCAGAGAAACAAAATTTTTATTGACCTGAACGGAAGTTTGCTCAACAAAGCGCTGCCTTGGCCCGGTCTTTCATTGAATTTCTCTTCTCCGCTTTCAGTCACAACGCCTAACGAGCATGGCAGCACGCTTAGCAGGACCCTACGCTAGTTGTCCATACCAATGATTTTGGTAGATGATTTCGCCTTCATCCGCTTTTTGCGATAGAGCTGACACCAACTGAGCGTGCATGGTGATTTTGTTCGATGTAGTCTTCGAAGTTATATGCCGATCCTTTCGGGGAGGTCTTGTGATTATCCTGGTACTCTCTTATTTTTATCCGTAGTGAGAGTTTGGAGTACCAGGCTACGGTTTTCCTTGAACATCCAGAAATGGCTTCGATGGTCGTGGTAGAGCCATAAGGCGCATGTAAAAGCATCGTCTGGCTTCCACTCACGGAGGGGAGGTGATCGTTCGAAACCGCAGTTCCAATAGAGTTGCCATACACTTAATAAGAGCTACTTCCGTTGATGGTTGGTTAAAAAAATTCACAGTAAAGAGAATTCTGAGGGGTGTCCTATGATTTTGCAACGGCTCCAAAATCAAAAAATTTATCTAAAAATACGGAAAACAAATCTGATAAGCTGGCAAACTGTGAGTATAGGTTTTTCATGAAGGCGATTCTGACATTATAGGTTTCGATGAACGACGTTCTCTAGAAGCGAGATATTCATGTTTTTGGGGGGGTGTAGATATTCATGTTTTTGTGGGGTGTCCTATGATTTGCAACGCACTGTAATAGTAGTAGTACTCAGATACTGTACTTAGAATTTGGAAAGTCGAGGGGCAGAAAATCTATTAAGGGGAAAAAACAGTCAAAAGAGGTGTTTCCCAGAATCCATCGCATTCATTGAACCTTACTCCAATCGACCAATCAATTTCAAGTCATATTCACGTCGTACAATTGAGAATAATGAGGACTAAAAACGGGCTCAGTACCTTTTTTGAATTCTAATCCGGTGATTTCTTGCGAAATGCAATCAAAGTTGTAAATAATGACGAAGTGAACATCACTGATTAGTTTTATGTTTTTATTTTTTGCTTCAAATGTTTGTGTATGAAAAATGCAAGCGCTACGATATTATGCTCCAAACGAATACACCCGATGTACAAGTCATTTTTTACTTTCTTCTATTAAATCAAGTAGGTTTTGACAAACTTGGACGGCTATCGTTTGGGCGATCGCCTTCGTCGGAGCCAAAAAAACCGAGTTTCACGACAGTCCGACCAAACGTCGGTGCTACCCTACAGAAGCTCATATCGAACAGGACATTAGGCAGCCGCAAGATGGACTACTCTCCTATACCCATTCCGAATCCTTAGACCTGCCACAAGCAGAACCATTTGCAATTCGTACTCTTCAAATGACTACTGGAAGCCAACCTTGTACGTATAAAGCCCTAACTCCCCCTTATCATAATGCCTTCTTCTCTCTAACTCATTTTTTAGTCTTCTTCGCCTCTAGTTGCAAATTATGAGCTGTACGTGTTGTGAAAGAGAGGTTTAAGCCATCCACGTCTTTGCTCTGTTCTCTTCGACAGCGTGTCCACCTGCCCACTTATCATCTGCATCATACGGATACGTCGTTCCCTCTGTTAAACTGTGAATAATTATTTGTTTTTGATACCCAGCCAGCCAGCTTCAGTGAACCCTCTCTGTGTCTGCAAATAGCTCGGTTGAGGTTAGCGGACCTACTAAGGCTGGTATCCGGAGTCGCGATCCCTCCCCGCGGCTTGCAGTGTTTGGCCGGGGCACTGCCCTTCCTTTCGACCCATACCCCCCCCCCCCTCATTATGCTTCTGTGTCATGTAATCATGACTCTTCTATTGTTAACTTGCTACTTTTTTATGTCCTCATTGTGATAATTACGGCACAATAGTTAAATAAACTAATAAATAAATAAACCCCCCAGAAAAATCCACGACTTTATCATGTTCTCATGTTTATGCTTCGCTGAAGATGTCGTCAAAGCGGAAGGTGCTTTTAATGGGCAAAAGCGGCTCCGGGAAAACGAGCATGCGTTCGACGATAATTTTCGCGAACTACATTGCTCGTGACACGTCTAGGCTTGGACCAACAATGGAAGTTGAACATGCACATGTTCGGTAATTTTTCAATTTTCATTTCCGGACAGAGACTTATTTAATTCTGGTACTCCATACTCCCAAATAAGCACAAATAGGTCTAGAAGGGTTCAGTACTCAGCGCTCCGCTTTCTATCTCTGAATTCTTCGTTTGTATTATCGAGGAAGTTTTGCGATAGGGTGGAGTTTTATGGCTATGGAGTGTGTATCCCTTTATAACCGCAGACTCTCAGTCGACACTGCTGGGTAGAATGAATCAGTCTTGGGGTCCTCCATCCAGTAACGGGGGGGCATTGTGATGCAAGCGTGAAGTGGCTGCCCTCACCCCCCCCACTCCCTAGACTGCCTTCACTCCCCCTGGCTCACAGGGTCCCTAAATTCGAGAAACCGGTGCGCCAGGTGGAGTGAAGGCAGTCTAGGGGTGGGTGAGGGCAGCCACTTGATGACCCCTTACTGGATGAGACCCGCTAGTCTTGTACTGGACCAGTCTCCATCACATCTTTCTCTTTGTACGAGAGTGTGCAGCTCCCGGTTCAAACGATCCCTATAAACAAGACGTTCTTGGATCCAGATCAAGCTTCTGCCTTATCACGGCGCTGCGAGTTCCGATCACACGGAAAGCCGCGGGACTATTACCCTCTTTACGCCCTGCTCCTCGCGAAACCCTCGAGCTGCGATTTTATCAGCTAAAGTTTCCGATGACTGTAATTTGGCCAGAAACTTGCTCTTCTTCGGGGGTAATTCGACCCGTAGAACACGAATATCACATTTGTTTACCGCTAGAACGCCTGGCGCTCGCGTCAGAAGCGCCGGCGCCAAAAGGCGCCAGAACATCTCGGATCCCCAAATTCGCTGGAAAGTTGTCCTCAGAGGTATTTTGACCCGTAGAATATGATTATCACATCAGTTTGTTGCGAGTGAGCCTGTAGCCTGCGCTACGAGCGCCCGCGCAAAACTGTTGTGATAGCGCCGGCGCCTGTGGCGCGGGCGCCAAGCGTTGTCGCGCTAAACCGGTGTGATATTCGTGTTCTACGGGTCGAATTACCCCCGGAAACAAGTTTCTAGCCAAATCCACAGTCATGGACGAATTTCGATCAAAATCCGGCTCAGTTCTTGAGGAGTGGGCAGTAAAGGGTAAATAGTGCCGAAAGAGGTTTATTCCGATAGTGCCATTTTTAGTTTTCTCGGAAATCTTGTTTTACACTTGTGGGATTGTGGTGGTCAGGAGACATTTATGAACAACTACCTATCGTCTCAAAAGGACCAGATTTTCAAAAATGTTCAGGTGGGTTGTCCTAATTCATGTGGAACATCTTTTTCTTGAAATGCTTCTTCTTTTTGCCGGTTCTCATCATTGACCTCTTTCAGGTGTTGATTTATGTATTTGATGTTGAGAGCAGAGAATTTGAGAAGGATCTGGGTTATTATCAGTCCTGTCTTGAAGCCCTTCTTCATAACTCTCCAAATGCTCAGGTAAGGGTGAGGACTCACACTCCTCTTGCTTGGTTTCTTGAACAGTTTGACTCATGTTGTCAAAGTGCGTGTCAGCCTCTTGTGCAACTATACTATTGGAGGGGAAGTATAATCCTTGTAAGTTCAATAAATACGCTGTGTGGAAATATTTCAGAACATTTCTCGATAATTCACAGCAGAAACTGCGAATATCATTTCATTCATCACTTATAGGTCATATGAGGGTACTCTTTATTTCTAATTATGTTCAGGTGTTTTGTCTTATTCATAAAATGGATCTCATCGAGGTAGATCATCGAGACCAGGTCAGTTGCGCGTTCCTCCAAACTTGTTGTTTTCTCTTTTTTTGTATCCAGTGGGTATTTTCCCTCATTTATAGACGTTCGAGGACCGCGCTTCGCTCGTCTTGCGTTTTAGCGAAATGGCTGCTGGTCCAGATCGAGCAAGTACCGTCTGTCAGTGCTTCCGTAGCAGCATTTGGGACGAAACCCTTTATAAAGTAAGTTCTATTCTCCAACTTGCGAATACCTGACGTCATTTCGAAGCTCCAGGCGCCATAGTAATTAAGCTCGGTCAGTGTCGGGGGCAGAGAAGTCTCTGTCACTGTTATTAGCTGAGCAACGCATGACAAGAGGTGCACATAAAGGCGAAGCGACCCGTACCAGGCCATAAGATGTACGGTATTATTCCGTCTTGGTCAACTCGCTTTTTCATGCACACTTTTTGGCAGTTTGCGCTATATTTACCGATTACCATTTCACATGTGGGCTGGAGACTTTCATAATGTTGGAGCATAATATTGCATCGCGGAGTTTAAAGCAAGGCTTTTATAATATTGGAGCGCTTGCATCGCGGAGTTTAAAGCAAAACCCAAAAGCAAAGCCAAGCATAAAACTGGTCAGCGGTGTTCTTTTCGTCATTATTTACGATTCTATTCCGACGGCAATTATTAAATTAAAGGACTGAGAATTTTATTAGACAACTGAACTTTGACACAGAGAAGACTCATAAATGTACAAAACTCAATAAATTACAAGCACATGTGCTAGTCCCTCGTGAAT